>JAYGXS010000005.1:60790854-60829465 GCA_036362985.1 Ligula intestinalis
GGCTCTTACCGTTCAATGAGAGCAAGTGTAACACCTTTCGAGTCGGCGAATCCGGTTCTTTAAACGGCACGGTTAACCGACTGAATGACATACCATTGAAGGAAGTGTACGCCCAGAAGGACTTGGGAGTCTGTATCACGCCCTTGCTTAAACCCTCCCTAAATTGCACAAACGTAGCCAAGTCCGCGATGTCGATCCTTTACCGCATCAGACGAGCTTTTTTATGCCTTCAATGAACAGTGCTTCACAAAAGTCTTCAAAACCTTCTTACGACCGAACCTAGAATCCGCTATCCAAGCTTGGAGACCCTGTGCCAGGAAAGACATCCACACCCTGGAAAAGGTAAAACGAAGCGCAAACAAACTTGTAATGGGGCAGGGCTGACGGACTCTGCAATCAGCAAGGAAGAATCAGGACGTGGCTTTCACACGGTGATGCTCTTTTGAACCTTTGCAATGCCCCCCCCGGTTGGAACCCTCTTTTTTCTCCTAAATCCCACACATTAACGCCACAAGAGTGACAGTTTATTTCCTAAAAGTCCCTGAAGAGTTTTTTTCACTGTATGCTCCTAATTTAATCCTATGACACAGGACAACTGGCCTCGCCACAGTCTGAACAACAAATTTCCTGCTACCACTGCACATTTGTACAAATAGGGCACACAAAGGAATTTTTTCGACATGATTTTCAATATAGTGATACTGATGCTGATATATTGTAATAAATAATGCTACTCCCCTCCCTCCAAGTCCGACCTCTAAAAACCAGACAAATATTATAAAATAAATGCTCTTCGCTGTTTTTAATCCTATGTTAGTAGTGGTAAATGTTTATAGGTGCTGGTACACGTTCTCAATAGGGTTTGTAAATGCATTGCCTATTATCCTCACCAAATAAACTGAAAATAAATAAATATCCAAATTTTTCTTCCTTTCTATGCAGCGGTGCATCTGATAAGCTTTAATTTACGAATCCATCATGGGCCATGCACAACTGAGATGCAAATGTTACGCCGGGAGTTGGGTGAAAATACATTTTGAGGTCAGGATTTTCCTGGAAGAATGACAGCTTCAATTTAATGCATACATAGGCAAATAGTATTGACGGCAACGACAAGAAAGACTGAAATGGCCATTTCTGGCGTATACGTCATGATCAGGCAGTCATATACAGGCCAAATGGCATTCTACCCGAGCATCAAGTTAAATACTAATGGCGTGCAACTGCAATCAAAAGAGTCATGAGTTTTAGGCTCGGCTGGAACGGCAGTTCGTCTCGACAGGACAGGCTGATAACGGTTTATAGGCCAGGGATTTCCATTCCAGTCTCGCATATGTTTGCAGATGAGACTATCTGTCAGGGCCTCTGTTAAGATCCTGAGCCCGGGATCGGCAACTTATGGCTCGCGACCCAGGTCTGGTTTTTTATTAGAGTGTCTGGCAGTGGCAGATACAATTGGAATTATAAGCTTTGGAATTTGTGATTTTGGTTCCTCCAAGAATAAATAAAGGCACCTGTTATACTCACATCACATCCAACTCAATCTTAAAATCTATTATATGGCTCTTAATGAAATACATTTTCAAATAAAGTGGAGTCCGGTTAATGTGGACACCTCCGTTCCAGGCTAACTGGCCATATTAACCGGTTGTCCACATTAATCGAACTGACCCCAAACCAGTCGTTTCTACGTATAATAAACAGAATTTTGTATCTGAATGAAGTTTTATTGAAAGAACATGCTCAGTTTTGATCGCTTTGGTGGAAAAGTTTCTCTTAACGCTCCCCTAAAGCTCTTTATCACAGTGTCAAAATTCTCCACATCAAAACCTTGTTGTCGATGCCCCGTTTCGAGTACGGCCAATGCCGCCCTCATTTCTTTTGTTGAGACTGTGGGCTCGACTTCTTTGTCTTCCTCTTCAAACCCTTCTTCCTGCTCATCTGGTACCTACTTCGGCGAGTTCGCTTGTCACCTCCTCCAATGTTGCCTCCTCGGCGACTTCGGCATTGTTGTCGATTGAAACCCACTCTAAAAAACTCTCGATCCTGTCCTCTGTCACGTTTTCTGGGATCGTAATCACGACTTCATTATCTGAAACTTACTCTTCAGTGGTGACGAAGCCCCCCTTCCTCCAGCAATTGACGATTGTCTCCGACTTCACCTTTTTCAACGAAGTGCTCTCCATGGCCTGAAGAACGTCAATCTTCTTCGCAACGTTGTGAGCCAAACGCATGCCAGTCTCATCGTCTTCAACTAGGTCTTGGATGATCTGCGAAATCTCTCGCCGGATCGCGGTCCGAAAGAAGGCTTTAAGAGATCAAATGATGCCCTGATCACAGGGTTGTAGAACTGAAGTTGTGTTGGGTGGCAACAATCGAAGTGTGATGTTCCTCAGTCCTTCGACTCGAGTGTGGGCACTGCAGTTATCTGCCAAGAGAAGGATCTTGCACTTCTGGCGCCCCATTTTGAGGTCAAGTTCTCGTAAGAAATTTTCCCACAGCCCAGATGTCATCCATGCGTTCTTCCCGAATGCATACTGCACTCCCGATTGAATTTTCTTTCCTTTTAAGCACCTTGGCTGCTTTGATTTCCCGATCACAAGAAGCGGCAGTTTTTCTCCTTCCAGACTGCACGTAACCAGAGCATTGATTCTGTCCTTCGCCGATTTGAATCCCTTTGCCGACTTCTTTGACTTTTGGGTCAGGTACGTTGAGTCTGGAAGTGCCCAAAAATAAATTGCTGTCTCGTCAGAGTTGAAGTCATCCTTGGGTTGAAACTGCTTCAACAGGTTAGGCCAATCTTTCTTGAGGAAATCATCAGCTTTGGAGGTGTCGGCTTCTGCTGTCTCACCACGCAGAGTCACGAAGACGAGTCCATTTCTCTTCTTCCACCTCAAAAACCACCCTACGGTGGGAGTGAAGTTGACTCCTGCTACTTCTGCGATTTTCTCAGCCTTCTCCACGAGCAGCGGACCATTGAGAGGGATATTACGATCGTGGACCTAATGATAAAACTGCAAAAGTGCTGCCTCGATATCCTTGTCCTTTCCATATCTTTTGCGTTTCTGTACAGGGCCTTGTTCATCTTCTGAAGCCTCACGACGAAATTCCTCCTCTTTTTCACTGATTTTCCCAACATCGACTTAGAAACTCCAAGCTGGTCGGCTGCCTCTCGAAGACCAATTCGGGGTGACTGCTTCTTAAGGTCACGGAACTTGTCCAAAACATCCAGTTTTTCTGTTGGTGTTCGATCCTTTCGCTTCCCCATATGGGAAAGAAGGGAAAGAAAGATTGCAGAAGTCGAAGAACGACATTCAAAAGCACTTCAATTTCTCGTGATCAGCCTCCACACCTACACAACCACAGGCAAACCAACAAAAAAGCTTTGTGAAGTGTTCATCTGAAGCAAAACTTTCAGAACAGGACGCGGAAATACCCCGCCGCGGGCGGTTTGGACTGGATTTTTGACAAAATCTGTGGGAAAGCAGATAAGAGAGACAAGGGTGAGGATACGGGGGCAGGGCAGGGCAGAGGGAGTGGGAATAGCCTAGATGACGTATTAGCGGCCTCCTTCGACAACTGCACCTCCCAACTAAGGCGAACACGACGCGGGAATTCCCAGCCGCGGGTGATTTTGACTGGATTTTGACAAAATCTGTGGTCGACCGACCGGTTGACAGCTTGGTGCTGCCCACATTAAGCGGTGGCTGTCCAGATTAACCGAGGATTTTACTGTGGAGAAATTCCGTTCCTGGCCAACTGTTCACATTAAGCGGTTGTCCACATAAACCGTGACCACATTAACCGGACTCCACTGTATAAGCTTTCTCGGCTCTCTGGGTCAAAACAGTTGCCAACCCCGGCCCTAGGCAACGCAGAACATATGCATTCCGTTGGCGTTCGGGTGAGCGTTAATCAATGAGGGGCATATATAGTTGACTCCTAACAGCTAGGCATAGAGCCGGCGTCCTTTGAAGGCTCATCCATATGTTATAAAACCTTTGCATAGACGAAACAATAAGATAAACTTATAACACGCGTTCTTGCACGTCTTATAAGCGAAACAGGCTTTGAACTTAGTGAGGTCACGAGAAAATGCAAACCGTCAGGTTAGGTAGTATAAATAGTAGAAGCATAAGTATCAGGTCCTGTAACAACCTCTTAGGGCCGAAATTGGTGCAATAATTGCTTGACAGTTCACCTGAGAATCAACAATTGTCGCGTTTATCTTATTTGTCGTGTACTTGGCATTAATAATTGAACAAAAAAAATATGTTTGTTGTCGTCGGAGCTTTTATTAAACACGGTCTTTTTCACGTCACTGATTCTCCTGTGCAGACAATGTCGCAGAATGGAGTAAAGGAACGGCAAATCGTTCCGCCTGTTGACTGACTGAGGGCAAAAGGACCCTGGCCTTAGAAGCTCCTGGCTTACGTGGTTAGCACCCCTTTATCTACATATTTTAGAGTGTTTTATATCACAAGCTTAAAATTCAAGGTAGTTCTCAAATTCATAGTAACAACCATGTCATCAATCTGAATCGAATTAGCTATTTACAACAGCGAACTTTAAGATTATAATCCATGTGTTCTGGTAACTCAAAGTTCGATTTACCTCACAGCCGTATGTGCGAGTATGCGTGTGTGTGTGTGTCCTATTGCGGCTTATCTCGCAGCTATTTTGTTCTTTTGCATGACCGTTGCAAACATCTGGACTTTGTGAGACCGATACAACGTACTCTTTTTGCGGAGAGGCAGCAAAGATTGTAAATGCACCCCCAGTGCAAGTCACTGACCAACCGCTAACGACTGTTCGCGTCCACTGATAAAATGCGAGTTCTAGCACACACGCAGACACAGAGAGAATCACATATGTGCATGTGCTACACTTTGGTGCTGTTGGGTAGCGTTGTGTCATTGGTGCTGCTTCAGTACCTATTTATATGGCTGCGAGGCGTTCGGCTCCTAGGCAGGTACCGCAGGCTGCAGAAAAGCTTTATCATCAGTCCAAAGTCCTCCAGACCCTACCTATCATCACTAGGAAGATAACTCCAATGGGGTCAGTTTAACACTTGCCCATGTAATTCTGGTAGGAACTTTACAACCTCTCGCTGTGCCTTACGACGAGCAAGGAAAGTTTCGGCGAGAGGCGCTGCCTTTCAGAGCATGAAATATTTTATTCTCCCAGATATAGATGTATTACGTACGATATACTGCAGTGCATGCCAGACAGAGTGCTGGCTAGGGCTTGACGTCAGAAAATATACTCAATTTATCCGCAGGATGTACCACTTCCAAGTATTTTGGAGGCGGTTGGAAAGAGCAGACGAATTACAGTGGTGTGTACTGTTTTTGAATAATGTATAAAACTTGCTTTTTTTCACCTCTTTCATCTCATTATGTGACTTTTGTACAGGGCATAATACTGAATTTGCCAATTTATACGTATGCCATTTAAATGTGCGGTTTTATTGCCTTTAGGTAGTACCTCTGTCAAGTGTGCAGTATAATGTCTTTGCTATATGCATTTATACTACTTGCCGTATTACTCGTTTTCAGGAAAGGCACTGTGTGATTGTTCCACAGAAGTTGATTTTGTTCGAAGCAAATACCAATATCAATTTCGGGTGCAATCCTTAAAGTCATGAGTTGGTCACACGCCTCTAAGTCATGCGCTTAAAGATTTTCAAAATTGATTTTCTGATTTCTACCCTGAGCTCATGAACGAAAAGCCACATAGTAATTATTGGGCATCCCAGAACGGATTCGAACCCTTCTTTTTTTCATAACGGGGAATCATCGGTGAAACACGTGGCTGGAAATTTAGAGAGTACCCATTTCGGGAGTTGGGTCTAAAGTCTTAACAATCTTTTTATGAAGTATGACCGACAAAGACAAGGGTGACCGGAATGAACATTTCAGTCACAGCCAATCTCAAGGGTTGAGAACGTTTTTATCACAATCTAAAGAATAATCAGAAGAAAGGGTGAGGACAAGGGTGGATGAATATCGGTGGCACATACGTATATAGACTGGCTTTTAACACTGACCTGTGTCCATGAACGACGACAACTTAACATCAGCAATCGATGTGAACCAGTAGGAACCTGCTGCTCTTTACACTATGTTTTTTATATCTGGCATAGCTTCATAGCAAATCAGAAACTATAGTTGAGAATATGCGAGTATTCGGAAGTAATTTAAAAGAAGAAGAATATGCGACCACTGGAAATAAAAGTTTTATTTGCCTGATGTTTCGGATTTCCTCAGGAATCCTTAATCATAGGTGACTTGCATGGGTGATAAACATAAGTGATCATGAGGATGTCATCATCACCTATGATTAGCGATTCATGAGGGAATGCGAACCGTCAGACAAATTCAGTTATTGTTCCAGTGATTGCATTTTCTTCTTCTGAATGTGAATCAAGTAAGTATTTGTAAATATCAACAGTATCTGCGATGACCACCTCGTCATGGCGTCCGCTCCATGTTCAGTCGACTCTCTTTGAGAAGGCGTTCTGTCGAATGTCCAAATATGCCGGTTTTCTCTACATTTGTAAGTGGTGACCCCGAAAAATATCCGTCCAAGCCAATACGAAGAATTTGTAAAACTTCAAGGTGAAGGGTTATAAGTCATTATGTTTGGATGAGGTGACCACGGGGTTGTCTGTAATTGAGGGGAATTAAGTCAAATTAAGTCACGATTTGAGGCGAATTTTCGCATCACAGGTATGTGTGTAGACAAAGAAGTAGTAGGCATTGTGATCACCGGTATAATAGGTTTACTTCTGTGAACTTTTGGGATCTTTCCAGAGTCAATCCTCAGAGATAAAAGGCGTACAAGAATGACAGGTTCCGTCAATCTGTCTTCATAAGGCAGATGACTGGGATTCTTAATTATCTTTGTTTCTCTTTACTGCACTCGTTTCAGCTGCGGGTAAGCCTTATTGGACCAGTGACGCCAGGCCTGGACGGCATACTCCATACGATGCAATTCGATTACTCATCACTTGGACGGTAGTTAGTGCTCAGCCTGTCAGTTCAGTGACTTAAAATAGCCGCAAATGGGAGATGTCAAAGGAGCTCACCAGCGGTCTTTCACATGAAGAGTCAGTAACCAACAAGTAGGTAGAAGTTCGTGCTTCGAGCATGAATATTATACTTGACATGCAGCATGACTGAAACAGTCGCAGAAAACACGAAAAACAACCACGTTTCTCTTAAATTACAACAAGCGAGTGTTTGAAATGTCAGTCCAACTGCAATTCAGTCCATGCCCTTTTACCTTCTTATTCGCCTTCTTTGCGTAATAATGAGATTGATATTCAAAATTTTGGAAATATACATTTATCTTTAGCATAGATGCTTACACCGACCTATCAGAGGACCCACTCGTTCCCCTGTTGCCACTTGTCCTTCTGCCTATATCCTAGGTGCCTTGCGGTGAATGCTTGAGAAAGAGCTCTAAAGGCAATATGGGGGAAGAGTGTGTCCTTTGACCGATCGGTGTAACGTCTATGCCATTCTTTATTCCCGATCTAATACAAGCTAGACTGTCAGCTCGTAGCACAACCGTTAGGACGTTCTTTCTGACGGTAGAGATCGTGCATTTCATTGCTTTCGCTCGCCGCTGAATAACAGGAGTAACTTTTGAGAAAAAACTTTAATTCTTGCAGAAAATGTCAGAAAGGATAATAAAACCTGATCAAGAAGGCTAATCAGTGAGGTAAGCATGGTAAAACACAGGGAAAAGTAAAAGTGACAAGAATCGAGAAGTACAGCAAATCCTTACTGTCTTAATTGACGCAATAGTCAATAAACAAAAAGTCAATTTTCTTCTCCTTCCACTTCAAGGGCGATGATGTTTTTAAATTTATAGACGTCCAGTAAACACCATAAAAGGACCTACTTCGATGCCAAGCTCATATTCTGCAATCCAACAAAGTTCCTACCGATTTCACGTGCGAATAATTTCTTGCAAATTCACGCCGCTTCAATATGAGTTTACAAATTTTCATGCACTTTTGAGTGCAAGTGCATAAGTCGAACGCAACAGAAATTAGCAGCTGGAGTTAAAGGGCTCGGTTGGCTATTTAAACAGGAATTTAGAACCCCTTGTTCATCCATTACTAAACACTTTCCTGATATGAGTCATTCTATGGTGCGCAAAACCACCTTCCGTGTACCTGTTTTGGCACGAACAACTCGTATGTTGCGCTATTTGGGCAGCCTATATGCAGCGTCCAAACTCAACTTAGGGAAACAGTTGGAGTATGTGGTCTACCCAATTTTGCCTTGGCAGTATAAGGCCCCCCAATGAACGCATGCCCCTGTCCACATTTTGGCTTTAACGTTTTTTGCTCAACTTCAATTTCCACGGTGGGTTTCCCATTAACCTTCGTGACCAGGTGCTATGTTCTTACTGACCTTGTCTGTATTAATTCAAATGTTATTTTCTATTAGATTATTCATGATAAGTAGCGACATGAAAAGGCAGCTGATGGGCATTTTCGAAATTCATGGATAGTTTGAATTCTTCTGTTAATGTTATCGTTAAGTTTGCACCATGAAAAAGGTGCTTTCAATCCTGCTGTTAATGCAAGGTTTTAATAAATGGCAATGAGGCTTCGCTGAACCATAATAAGTGTATAGTCATTAGTTGAATTTAAAAAATGTATCGTTTTGGCACTGGATGGTCTGTATGCACGAAGAATGTGGGTGGTATGCCTACTACATAACCGGTGGATAATAAAGAGATGTAGGTCGACTCAACAAAGCGTTGCGGAACGTGCCTACGTTGTGCGAGAGGGGAATGGCAGAAGGAGGGAAAAGGCACAGGATGCTTCCACCAACATGGAGATACATAATCTTTATTCCAGATCGGCGTACGAAAAAGTGTCATTTTGTTCAAACTACCAATTTAATTTCAAGGGTTTTTACAGCCCCAGGGCTCTAAGCGTGAAAGAATGCCTGATACGACCTCGACGTTGATTGACCCATTAAGATAACCTTGATTGGTCAGCAAAGCCCAAGTGGAAGGTGCTCACTTAGTGCAGGAGGTGGGAGGGGGGCGGCATTAGCAGATAATGGGCACTGGCTGCTTTTAGCGACATGGAGTTACATTGTCCCCAGCCAAGATCCGCGCGCGGAAAAGTGTAAATTCTTCCAAACAACCCATTCAGTTTTTTCATTTTTTTGAATGATCAGAAGTGGGCTACCACATGCAATATCAGAACTGCGATACAAGTTATGTTAGTTAACCGAGCAAACGCCATGGCACAAGTCTACACGATCATATAATTCAATCAACCGCACGGATGGCCTGTGTATAAGCTATGGCCCGAACAGTAGGCAGAAAGAAGTCAAAGAGCTGGTCCTGATGACAATGGGTCCTTTGGCTTGTCCAATACAGCCTTTTTATAAGTCTTTGTTTCTTCTGGAACGATCCCGAACTATAGCATTCGATGGAGGTTTTGGCCCACAGGCTGATTTCTTTTTTGCCGACCTGTGGCACTGGGAGACGTTTGTCGAGTATTTGCATTGCACGTGTGCACGATCTTCACATGTGCTCGAGGCGATGGCATGCATGGCCGGTCGGCGGGCATTACTCAATTGGTGTAAACTTCTCGTTGTAGGCGCTGAGTGCATCGCCGCTTGCGTCCCCGCAGCACTAAGATTGATGACCGCGTACAGCAGAAAAACCATTTGTTTGGCTTTTGATAGACCAAGGATAATAGGCCGAGCAAATTACAGGATGACCGAACTGCTGCTTGAAAGTACGTTTCCGACTGGCACAATAAACAAATCCATGAACTTTCGTACAATCTGCCAGGTGGTACGAAAACGGCTCAAGGCAATTTTCAGGAAGTTCAACAAGATGGCCGGCGATGAAAAAGCACATGTGGAAGACAACTGAGGTTAGCGGACATGAGAGGAGAGGAAACGGCCAGGAACCACGTCATAAGCGTGAAACACCACTTAACTGCCGGGTCCTCGAGAGTGACATGAGCTCACGTGGCCACTATTAACAGATTTGTCTGCTGGTGTTGGCAAATAATATAACCAGCAAAGAAAAGGGAGACTGAAATGACCATCAGAACTGACTATGCGAGTTCCAGAAAGTAATTCAGAAGGAGAAGAAGAAATCTGCGGCATATGCATGTCTGGGGCTTTTCTACCATTACCTATGGTAAGAATTGTCCCGACAGAATCCTGTACGTCAGGGCAATACAACTCTTGTTCTAGTGATCAATTCTTTTTAGAAGCTGTCGTCAGCAAGTCATCCCTAGATCCAAGTTGCGTCACACCCCGTTTTTTAATCTTGAAACCTCTATCATAAGTATCGACCGTCCTAACTATTGGGCAACGTGCTCGTTGCTTTGCCGACTTGTTTTGCTGCGCCTGTGGTCTTAACGTATGCCCTGTAAGTCGTAGCAGGTAGTTATGTAGGGAAAAAAATATTACCGAACATGGTTATTCCAGTTAAGGCCTCAAAAATCTGAAGAGCTATTTGCATACGGAGAAGACACGCCTGACTGGCCACCGCTGGCTTATTAGTCATGATAAGCTAGCCCTATCAAAGTTCCGGTTTGCAAATATCCTGGCTTTGAGCAGGTGTTAATTTGGTCACAAAGCCGTTGTTAGCTAAGTGACTTATCTCTCGGTCATAACTGCGATCGAGCATTGTACGAATCTTGGCTCACTGAGACTCAACCTATCTGCTATCTTATATCAGGGTGTTATTTCGAATTAGCAACGACCACGAATCTGAGGGGTCATTTTCTCAAATTAAAGGTGACAGGGACCAGGCTGGGCGCACGGAAACACTTCTTTTCATAAAGAGTACTCGGAGCGTGGAATGCGCTTCCTCAGGACGTCGTTATGTTGGAATTGCTAGAGGCTTTTAAGCAAAAACTAGATCGATATATCAGTGCACGATGAATCGGAACTGACAATTTACTATAAGAATAATAATAACCCTACTTCCAAATTTACAGTAGCATTATTTTTATATCCATTAGCATATGATATTTATAACGCCCTCCCACGCATAGCCTCATGCGATGGTCTCCGCGGTCTATTCTACTTGGCTATCTGCGTTCCGTGATTAGCCCGCTAAATATCTTATCAGGCAGACCTTACAGCCTAAACATTCACCCTTGGTTCGACCCAAAGCGGACTGTCGACGACCTGGACGAATGCCTCTGTTTTTTTCAGTTCTGTTGGCGGACTCTGCAATCAGCAAGGAAGAATCAGGACGCGGCTTCCACACGGTGATGCTCTTGTGAACCTTTGCAATGCCCCTCTCCCCGGTTGGAACCCTCTTTTTTCTCCTAAATCCCACGCATTACCGCCACAAGAGTGACACTTTATTTCCTAAAAGCCCCTGAAGAGTTTTTTCACTGTCTGCTCCTAATTTCATCCTATGACACAGGACAACTGGCCTCGCCACAGTCTTAGAAACAAATTTCGTACTATGACTGCAAATAGGTACAAATAGGGCACTCACAGGAATTTTCCGACGTAACCCTCAATATACTGATACTGATACTTTCGTTGACAATTTTATCTCTGACGATCAACTTCCGGAAAAATTTCAAAAAGCTCAGATTAATAAAACAATGATACTTTTCGATCTTTTCACATACCTGGGTTGCGCACATTTGGCTCATACTTTAACTGCTAAAAACCGCCTGCAGTTACAGTTAGACACTACGGTATTGCGACGGCGAATTTTTTCCATCTCGGTCAAACGCAAATTGCAGCTGCCAATTAGGCCCTACAGCAAATGACCACATGACTGTATCGGCAATTGACACGATCATTGTTCATTGCACATTTTATCAAGTCTAACCACAATCTGGGCATACAGTAAGGTCGGAGGTCTTTCCTTGAACATATTGTCTTTTTGGGATTGAGTGAGCGCAGGAGAACGAGCGCTTACAAAGATTATGCAAATGAAAGCCTTTAAGAACTGGATTGTGGGAAAATCGTGTTCACCGATGACGTTAAGCTCTGGCTGGTCATTGGGTGCCCAAGCGACCGAGATGCTCTGCAAAATTATCTTTGCAAAGTGCAGACGTGGTCCGAGAGATGATTGCTGGATTTCAATGTGCAAAAGTGTGCCGTCCTCCACATGCGTCCAACAAACTACCCTATCCCCCGGAGCAGCAGGACATATCACCTAAAAACATCCAAATTCCCGTAGCATCTACACAAAAAGGTATCAGCATTTGGCTACAGAGTACTCTTTAGCCCTTTTTACAATCTTTCAAAGCTGTAAATAAAGCCACGGGAGTGCTGCACGCTATCAATAGGGCATTTCTAGCCTTCGATGAAGATTTCATTGGCAGAGTACGGCAAATTTGTTCGACCACACCTAGAGTATGGCATACAGGCGTGGCGGCCATGGCTAGCAAAGGACACAGCATATATGGAGAAAGTGCAGCGTCAGGCAACAAAGCTAGTAAGAGGTCTAAACAACCACACTCACATAGATAGACTGGCATGCCTTAATTTATTCCCTCTGCATTGCAGGCAACATAGAGTGCATCGTATCCTAGTTTACAAGATAAAAACGGTCTTGAGAAAGCATAACGCTTTGACGACATGATTAAATGGCTCCTTTCGTCTCATCTCCGTGGGTACACAATGAAGTTGCACATGAAAATGTCCAAGCTTAACCTCCGCTCTGAATTCTACACGCAACGTGTCATACAACATTGGAACAACCTTCCACAGTCAGTCATGGAGGCAACTTCCCTTCAGATGTACAAAAAAACGCTTAGATAATAGCATGCGTCCCTTCTCCTCTCTCCAAGTCTAAACCCTAAAATCCAGACATATAGAGGAGAATATACGAGTTCCAGGCAGCATGATTCAGACTGTTTTTCGATGCTCCAGGATTAAGGATTCCCGTGGGAATCCGAAACGTCAGGAAAATAAAGTCCTTGTTCCAGTGATCGCATCTTCTTCTCACCGTAGACAACAAAAACACGTAAAGTACAGGCTGCCGTCAACAAAGACACGAAGGAACACACCAAAGCGTTGCACCAGGAAGTGACCAACGGTGTAGAGGGGATGCAAAATGTCACCGATAGGGGCAAAATTTTCATAATAAAAGGTTTACCGGAATCCCCTGCCCGTACTGCTATTAAACAGAAAGTGGGTGACAGTGTCGCAGGCCGAAGCCCGAAGCCCACAGTAGCAAACGAGGGCAGTACATCAACCATAGACTTCGGTCGCACACAAGATGGTCATAATTGCAGCAAAAGAGCTATTAACGAGCAACGAAGCGACAGTATCATAGGCACGAAAAATGGCACTAAGAGAGAAGCCAGCATCAGAATAGAGGGATTAACGGAATCAACCGCAGCCACTTCCATAGACGGGTATTTTGCAGATGTCCAGCTCTTCTATGCACTCATTAACAAAATGCTGGGACCCAATGCACCATTCGAGTGCGAAATGACCTTCCGCCTTGGCAAACGGCCAGAGAGCTCAAGTGGAGCGGCACGTCCCAGACCTCTGAAAGTGGTCATGACACGAAGCCAAGACAACAAGCTCATTCTATCTTGGTGTTGAAAAATAAAAATACGCTGACCCGGCAGTTTTTTTAACAGGAGTTCTCAGCTGCAGAACGATACAAACGTCGTCAATTTGTTTCCGAAAAAAGGGAGTGGGTCAGCAAGGGCGAACAAAACTTGTGTATTTACAACAACCAAGTGAACCAACGTCCATTGTTTTCACCTTCCATAGGTTCGTTCGGAATAACGACACAGTCGGCTCAGTAGGGGGAGGATTGAGCCGAAAAAAAAAACATACAGAGGCAGAACGAAGGGAAAAGACATTTGGTTATTTACAACAACCAAGTGATCCAGCGTCCACTGTTCTCCCTCAGGAAAGATCCTCCCCGGATGACCACACAGTCGACCCGGTAAGGGGCGGGGAGACCCTGACTGTAACCACTTCTCGAGCAAACAGAATGTTAACTTTCATGTACACAAATGCACATAGTCTGCTTTCAAAGCTAGACAAACTGAAGATTCATGCCTTTGAATTATAATCAGATATAATTTCAATAACGAAAACTTGGCTGTTTGAACAGGAAGCCGACGGCGAGGTATCCATGCCTGGCTATCAACTGTCGTCAAGGTGGTGTCGAAGTAACATACGTGAAAAATGGACTCAAAGTTTTAGGCAAAACGGATAAACTGGCGTGTACTTCCGAGGCCATCCGTCTGTCCATTAAAGTACCAGGTGCACCCAACCTCGATGTACTGACACTCTACCGACCACCGAGAAGAGAGCCCGTAGAGGATGACTCCTTGCTAGAGGAGATGAAAAAGATTACTGCACGATCGGACATCCTGATTGTGGGGGACTTTAACGCGCCTCACATCGACGGGGGTGCGGCCTGCGCACATAGCTCCGATCTTACCTTCGACAGCTGCCTTCTGAGCATGACTCAAAAGCTATTTCTCACGCAACATGTCACTTTTCCGACAAGGATGCGCGATGGCCAACAGTCCAACTGTCTTGACCTCGTTCTCACGAAATCGTCGGACAGCATTGACGAAGTGTCATGTCTCCCACCACTAGGTAAAAGCGACCATGTTGTACTGCTATGGGAGTACTCGTTATTCTCAATACCGGAGAGACCCTCAACAGCCAGATGAAATATTTGGCGAGGCGATTTCGATCAAATGAAGACCGAACTCACGCGCGCCGATTGGGAAACTCTATTTTCTGGAAACATAACTGCGGACTGGGAAGCGTTCCGGACCACACTGCACAGACTTATCGACAACCACTGTCCAATTTCGCGAAAAAAGGTGAACACTAGACCGCGATGGCTTACGCAGGCCTTAAAAATAGAAGTGAACAAAAAGCGGAAGCTGTGGAAAAAAATGCTTGCAGACAGGACTCCTGCATCTGTCAGTGCCTACAAAACTCAGAGAAACCGGGTCAATGGTCTTATTCTCAAAACAAGACGGGCTTTCGAAGCAGACTTGCTAAACCGGGCCACAGTGAAACCCAAACTGTTTTACAGTTATCTCAGGCAGAGTACCAAAAACAAGGATCCGATACCCCTGCTAAGGACCGCTGAGGGAAGAGACTTGATAGATGATGAAGCGAAGGCTGATCATCTGTCGAAATTTTTCCGATCAGTCTTCACAAAGGAAACGGCATATAATCACCCCACCGACGACACCGAAGCGGATACAGTAGTTGAGACTGTCCAATTCCCCGAGGCTGCTGTTCTTAAGGAACTCTTAAGCTTAAAAGAATCTAAGTCACCAGGTCCCGACAACGTACCAGCCAAGATTTTGAAGGAGCTCGCCAATGAGTTGGCCAAACCACTCTCTATGCTCTTCCAAACCTCCTTCGAAACCGGATGCCTACCAGTAGATTGGAAATCCGCGAGGATTACACCGCTATACAAGGGTGGGGGAAGCCGTGTCTCAGCGAATAACTACCGACCAGTCAGCCTTACTGGTTTTCGTAGAGATAGGTCCTGCGTTACAAACTTGCTCTACTGTTAAGAACGGTGGACTGAGGCAGTCGATAGTGGAAACTCAGTGCATGCTGTCTATATTGACTTCAAAAAGGCTTTCGATAGCGTGCCGCACAACCGCCTCCTTTATAAAGTCAGCCGCATAGGAGTAAGGGGTAGGCTCCTTACGTGGATAAAAAGCTTCCTAATCGGTCGCTCGCAAACTGTCCACATCAGCGACAAACAGTCAGACAAGGTTGAGGTTGAGAGTGGTGTTCCCCAAGGCTCCGTTCTCGGCCCTATTTTGTTTGTTATCTACATCAACGACTGTGTCCGCGAACTGGATTGCGGCATCGCCATGTTTGCCGATGATATAAATCTTTGGAGCGAAATGCGAACTGTGGCTGACGAAGTGCACTTACAGGAAAATTTAAATAGACTTCAAAAATGGTCGGCAGACTGGCTCTTACCGTTCAATGAGAGCAAGTGTACCACCATTCGAGTCGGCAAATCCGGTTCTTCAAACGGCACGGCTTACCGACTGAATGACATACCATTGAAGGAAGTGAATGCCCAGAAAGACTTGGGAGTCTGGATCACACCCTCGCTTTAACTTTCCCTGCATTGCACAAAGTTAGCCATGTAGGCGATGTCAATCATTTACCTCGTTAATAAGCTTTTTATACCTTCAATGAAGAGTGCTTCATAAAATTCTTCAAAACCTTCGTACGACCGCATCTAGAATCCGCTATCCAAGCTTGGAGACCGTGGGCCACGAAAGACATCAACAACCTGGAAAAGTAAAAATGACGTGCAACCAAACTTGTTATGGGGCAGGGCTTGCAGCCTTAAAAAACAGGGCTGTTGAATCTCAAACTCTTCCCATTGCGCTACAGACAGCTTCGGGGGGACCTGATATTAGCATTCCGCGATAAACGTCTTCAAGACTGCTGTATTATATCAAGGGATTATTTCGAATTAGCAACGACCACGAATCTGAGCGGTCATCCACTCAAATTAAAGGCGACAGGGGCCAGGCTGGACGCTCAGAAACACTTCTTTTCAAAAAGGGTGGTCGGAGCATGGAATGCGCTTCCTCAGGACGTCGTTATGTTGGAATTGGTAGAGGCTTTTAAGCGAAAACTAAATCCATATATCAGTGCACGATGAATCGGAACTGACAATTTTCAATAAGAATAATAATCCTTCTTCCAAGTTTACAGTAGCATTATTTTTATAACCATTCACGTTTGCAGTTTATAACGCCCTCCCACGCATAGCCCCATGCAAAGGTCTCTGAGGTCTACCCTACTTGGCTGTCTGTGTACCGTGATTACTCCGCTAGTGATCTTATCAGCCAGACTTCACGGCCTAAACATTCACCCTTGGTTCTTTTTAAAACTTGGGTCACATTAATTAGGACAGTCTACCAAAACTCTAAGTAATTAAGTCAGTCTGGAAGACTATCTTGCGGATTCTAGATGGTTGCTCAGGAAATTCTGCTTGGGCAGTCAGCTTGCTGTTAAGTGGTCGCAATCACTGTCAAAAGCTGAGAACATTTGCCTTTCGTGATGTATGTATTCTCGCTCGCTCGCAACCAATCAAATCAAGCTTAAGTATCGATTGGCCTTGAGCTTACACAAATATCAAGCGATAAGTCAATCTTTAGCGTGCGTGGTTGATGATATGATTGTAAGTTATGCAAACGAGGTCTACATGGGCAGGTGCAGTTGCGCTGGATGGCAGACTCTTTCACTCATACTTACTTACTTGATTTAGTTATCCGACTACCCTTACGGACAAGGTGGAATTCGAAGCGAAAACGTATTATAAATCGTGCACCTAATGTATATAGATATCATAAAGGGGGGTATGACAGAATTTGGGGGTAACTTCATACATAACTGTTTCGGGCTTATTAGCCTTCATCAGCCAAGCATAACCCTGAACACCAGCTCGCCGGACAACACAAACAAACGCACTCACAGACGGCGCAGTTAGTCCACCACTGGTGTCTATCAGATGGGCCATATGCACTTCATCGAACCGCATTTCATCAGCGCCTCGCCGCCTGCCATTTGCTGTCATTGCTGATCGGGTATATATTCACTCAGAAATGTACGAACACCGATTGAATAGGCTTCCGAACTAAACAAATTTAATGTGTTGGTCAGAGGTCCCCAACGGGTGATCGCCTGTCAGGTCGATTCCGACGAAGTCATAATAGCAGTAAGGGGGGTATGAGTGAATGTATTCGCGATCAGCAGTGACAGCAAATGGCAGGTGGCGAAGTGCTGATGAACTGCGATTTGATGAAGCGCTTATGACCCATCTGATTTAAATCCAGCCTATCAGGCCCTCCGGACAAGACTCCAATCAGCCCCGACGAAGCCACCGGCGCTAGCGGGCGACTTGAATCTTCGTCGGCAGTGGTCACCGACGCGGCAGGGGAGGAGAACTAATCGCGACTCAAACGGCCAACATGAGTCATCAATCCACCGACTAGCCCAAACATGTGTGTCGGGTCCACACTTTGAATTTCAACTGGTCCAGCCACCCGAGTATGGAAGGAGAGTCGATAGTAGCCGGCCAAGTGCACACAATACGCACACAGACCTGATGGCGACAACAACAGACAGACATGCGACGGGGGATGTAGGAGGACAGACAGAGAGGGCCCTTTGCCGCGCACACGACCGGGATGACTCACCCACCCACCGACGGACACCGGACCCAGAACGATGGCTGATCCACGTATCCGGCTCAAAGGAAAGGTCGGACGGTGGTCACACTACCGGGCCGGTTAACTTAGACGCGTTTACGACACACGTACAGGCAACGGTTGACACACATGGGCGCCAGTCACCCACAATGGAGGTGCCGCAGCAAATCCACGGACAGCACGAAGTTCAACGCTCGTGCGTCAGCCATTGCTACAACACGGGATGGGCTGCGCGGCATTCAAACTCTCGGCAAGCAGGAACTCAAAACTCTCCACTCTGATGATGAAAATTAGTGTATTTCCGAAAAGTCAGCAAAATTACAGTGTGGTCCACGACAGCGTTTTGTTTTCTTCTTCGCCGTCTTTGGGGAATTATGATTAGGATAATTTATCTGGACCTCATATCTTCATAGGTGAAGATTCGTGGTCCAGATAAATTATCGCGATCATCATCCCAAACAAACAACGCTTGGATAATTACATGTGCCCCTCTCCTCTCTCCAAGTCTGAACTCTAAAATCCATAAATATATTGTATAAAACAATGCTTTTCTTCTGCCTTCAAGACTGACATCTAAAAACCGGACATATATTGTAAAAAAGAATGCTACTCACTGTTTTCAATAATTAGTTAAAAGTGAACGATTTTTATAGGTGCTTTTACACGTTTTAATCGGGTTTTCAAAGGCATTGCCTATTATCCTCACCAAATAAACTGAAATCGAAAAAAAATGAAGTTACCGCCAATAAGAGTTTATGATAAAGTAGGTTTTAATTATAGGTGGCTGATATAGCAATGTTAATGCTGTTGTTAGGAGAACTATCGTTTGATCAAAGAATTAAAAATAAGTGAGCTTACACGCGTCCAAAGCTTTTATCCGGGTTGATTTGCTAGACATCTGGCAAGAATGCAGTCCGCGAGGCAGATAGGACTGTCATCCATCCTAATGAGCAGCTGGTTGACGGTCCCAGAAATGACCTATAAGAGAACTGACGGGCCAGGCATTAATTTAATGTGGTGTCTGATGATGCTTAAACTTTGAAACGTTTATTTGCTTCAAAATACTACTGTCTTTGAAGTTAAGTGCCCTCTGTTCCCGAGTGACGCAAACAAGTGTAGGTACCTTTGTGTACAGAATCAACTTTGATACTGGATTTCCTTTGAGAATAAATTCTTCATCAAGGGTGATTATCGATGTCACCTGCTCTAGCGTGTGAGATTAAAATGGAATTTTAAAACGCAGATTCTTACTGTCCAGTTTTTTCTAGTTTATTAAGTACTCAAATATATCGTAGGACTTTGTATAGTCCCTCCCAATTTCCAACCTGACCATTTACCAAAATGTAAGATGCCTCAATGTTAATTGCACTACGGACGTTAGAAAATGGCTTGAAATGAAAAGACCCACCATTCGGTCTCTTAAAAAACACGCAACGCATTGCACCAGGAAGTGCCGTATTAAAGCCTTAAACTAATGACCCATCAGAATAAACGAAGGGTTTATCAGAAAGGGCCATTTTGAGAGTATGTAAATGCACCTCTAGTTTTGCTGTAAAGAGGACATGGCACATTCCGTAAATAAAGGGCGAGTTCTTGTCGAGCCTTATTCAAAAAGGCTTGGAATTAAGTGCACTACGAGCAGAGCGTCGTTGGCAAGGCAATGCCTTAAGACTGCATGTCCTATTTGATTAAAAGCCGTAAGATACTGCACCAGCACGCGACCCGAAAACGACATTTTCCCTACTCCTATGTCTTTTGTTTGAAAAATGCACGCAAAATAACAAAGACAGACTGCTTTTATTGTGCGGAACAACTTTTAGTTATATGATAATTTTTTGCCTGACGAAAGAGACTACCGATAAAGACGGCGTAGTTCAGAGGTTCAATACGCCCCACGCTGCACTTAAGTAAACTGTGGAAACGGAGGTGAGCAATGAAATCACGTTCCTAGATATCCACCTGCGCAGAAGAGAAAACGGTTCAATACAACGCCGGGTGTACAGAAAGTAAACCTGGACGAGACAAAACATATATTTCAACAGTTTTATTCCTCGACATTTTAAAAAAAAGTACGTCCAGTGATTGGCAGTCAGAACAGGACACATCTGCTCTACTGAAGTAGTTGGAAGAGAACTGCAGCAGCTACAGAACACACTACATGAAAATGGTTATCCGAAGAGGTTCATTTTTTGTAACATTAAGAAGCGTGCCGCAAAGGCTGCTTAAGCAACGGCAGAAAAAAGACCTTTTCATAAAACTGCCCTTCCTAGGCGACGCAGCAAGCAAACAAGTAAGACGACGTCTAAAAACAGCAGTCACGAGTGCTTTCCCGGTGGCTAACTTACACGATTTATTTACGAACTATCCCTTCTGCAAACGCGGGTTAAAAACAAACTACCGCTACAAGCAACTTCCATGTGCATTTATTCCTTCACATGCTCCTGTGGGGCAGGATGTATTGGCCGAACAATGAGACGTCTGGAGGAGAGCATGCGCGAGCACATACCAGTCTGTTTAGGTTAAAGTGAAAATCGATCGATCTCAAGCTCAATCCTCGCACATCTCATCGATACAAATCACAAAGATGACGCGATAGAGGCCTTTTAGTTCATATACCAGGCACCCACGCTTTACTCTTAAGCCCTGCGTAAATGGATGCAAGCCACAGCTGAGGCAGTGGCAATTCGTTTATCAAAACCTGCTATCTGCTCTCAAAAGACGCTGGAACATGCCGTTTCCCTCCCGTGGCCGACCGCATACAAGGATCCCGCAGTGCCAGATGCCACTAGGTCAGAACTCACGACGTTTCAAGCTACGCAGCCCGAAACCATATTGCCCACAGCCGCAGAGAACACGCAGTGCGACCATGCCGCTCACAGTCACAGGGAGTCGGCCGCGCGTCTGAAGTTGGTCGTGGGAACGCCACTCCCCCGTTCCACACGCGTGACAACCCAACGTCCTCGGCATGCACAGTCCAGCTCGCAGGAGACGAGGGAACCACGAGATGACTAATTGCCCCCTCCCCTTCCACCTTAATAACTATAGTAGCACTCTACCAAACTGCCTGCTTTAATCGCTGATTTTTCCATGTCACTGTAATTGTCTGAAGTGAATGACAAAAACAGCTGTTTGCCAACACGACTTTTTAATTATCATAACAGCTGTGTTTGGCAAAGGAAAAAGAGAGAGAAAGAGACAGAAGAGCCAAAAGTCCATTGCTTTACATCCTTATGTGTTCTGAAATTGTCGTTGACCGTCACAGACTCAAAAAACATTTCATGGATCCTATACAAGGAAGTATCCTGGGCAAGTTTTGATGCATTCATCTGGAAGTTTGAGCTGTGGATGTGTACCAGCGTGGCAGTCCATCATTTATCTTCTGCGAGCTTCCAATCGGTGCTCTTTGTATGCATTTATCCCTTTGGTGATCAGATGCTGGGACGAAGAATGTGGTGACGGTTGGGGTCTACTAGGTAAATCGACTTCATCGGCTTCCAACCAGCACAATGTCAAACACTAGGGTGACAGCTTATAACGTATATGTCAGGGAGAACATTTGCTCGAGTTATTATATTTATTTCGGTAAATTCTGACTATTTATAATCCTGCAGGTCAGGGTGGCAGATGAGTGTGTCCGGTGAGGAAAAAGTCCAGCGTCCTTAAAAACGCTCACCTGAAGGCTGCTTTCTATTGTGGCGACAGAGTCACACAAGTATATTGTCTTCTGCTAGTACATCCAAATAAAGCTTAAGGACAGCAAAAGCAACCAACTTCCATAACGAAAGGAATTCAAATGAACTGAAAACAATGGTCCAGCATCATACTTGGCGAGACACTGCCTACTATTTTCCGCGGATTTTCTGTTAGTTTCATTGTAGTGTTTGTGCGTTGAGCCACCTGCACTCCTTACTACGGATGAAAAAAACAAGCTGGATGACATATTTGCCCCTCTGAGATGGTTCATAAATAAGAAATAATTTTTAGCTCTTATATTCGAGGATTCATATATTAAATGTAATTACTACATCAAATGGGTAAGGGCCGCTGTCAGATTTCTGGCAACACGCATGGCTCAATTGCTATTTATTTATTTTCATCTTAAGTTTACGACGAGCACGAAAGCAAATGCGAGAATTGTTTCACTATTCGTGAGATTTATTTTCAACAATTTGACATGTTGACTATCACCAGTAGCAGAATACAGAAGGTAACGCCTTCTTAATCTAAGTAGATATTGCGTTTTTGTCACCTGCGTTGGGGCTCTGACTGACTGACTGACTGACTGATGATGATGATGATGATGTCAAACTAAAGAGTAACACTGCCAGGTTGCCCTGCCACTGGGGCATATCGCGTTGTCTAAATGTCGGTTTCGGCCATGCTATCACTTGCTTAAACTAAGCTCTGAAAATGTAAGCTAAATCAGCATTATTTGACGACTTTCCGCATTGCGTACAGGTCAACGAGCATTCCTTCTCTGGGATTTTCTCGTTTCCGATTGGGCGGTAGTGAACATTTACGTTTTACTAGTCCCCATCTACATCACTGAACATGTGTCTGTCAAGTAGCTAACTCAAAAACACTATCGTCTGGGCTAAGAGCGTATATCTCAGGAAGTTCATTTGCTGGTGTTATTATTTGTTCGTTTGTAGAGCTTGACTGATTCTGGGTGATACAGCTCACAGAGTCAGATGAGAAAGAAAACCACGCTATTAAAACTTTCAGGCCTAAAGCTTGCCTGTTGTTGAGGGTAAGGGGACAAGAGGCATCCAGCTCAATGGACATATACACAATCCAGGCTTACTGTGCCCATTTTCTCGCGGACAATGACTGCGCGTAGTCGCTTATGCTGGAGGTAGTCGGTAAACACCTCATCGTTAGTAGAAGGGGGCAGGAGAATGGTTTGTATAAAGTATTTCGCTGATGTCCTTACGTTATTTTTGGCCCACATTTTATAAATTGCACACAAATCAAACAGTGCACACAGAGGGATTCCAACCTTTATTCTTCTTAATGTGCAAATACAAAATGTGTGCTTGCTCAAGCAATCCAAATAATTTAACAATAAACTTCCTGTTAGGCTAACAGAGCCCGGGCTGCGGCCTCCAAAATAATCAAGCAATGACATTAACATCATTTTAATAACAGGTGATATTGCGGTTGATACAGTAAGATAACGTTGTTTAGAAATGCCAGCTTTTCAGCAAGACAGAAAATTCTGGAAAGGCGTACAAGGTTAACTTAAGTTTTGGATGTGAAGAAAGCCAAGTCATGCAAAAACACTGAGTAAATTAAGGAGCAAAAGAAAAAAAATCCGTTAAGAAATGATTATTGTGTATTATTTCCGGATGAATACGCTATTATACTCCTTGTGCCATCCCTAGAATAGGAAAAAGGAGCTATTTTTGGAAGCAAGTTGTATTTTAGCTGACGTTTCAAAAGCCTTCTCGCTGCCATCATCCGAGTGTGGTGAGCGTTCTCATACTGATGTCCGTCAGTGTGTTTACCGCTAGCCTGATGGCTGATGCCTGCGTGTCAATCGATTGTACCATCCGATATTTGTGGAGAAGGACGGTGCGCAGGGCCAACTTATATATCAACTCATTGCCAAGAAAAATGGCAAACAAATATGCCTCAGATTGACAGAAATTTTTTTTAAACAAATAATCGATTGAAAAAGCGTTTAAAGTAGATACGTCGTCAGTGAATATCTGTGTATTTAACCTTTTTTGAAGAGTAAAGTTAGATCAACATGGGACATTTTGGGCATAATATTAACGATTCTTATATATTGGATATAGCCTCCACTGAAAAATAAAATATATATTACCTTCTATGTTTACCGGCACATTTTGAGTACATTCGGTTTATTTCTAGGCGTTGTTCCATTATAGGAAACGCAGAACACATTGGCAGATAATTAACAGCGACTATAAAGGGGACTTACTATCTTCTGTACATTCCGTTTCAAACAGTTTTTTTCACTCTTTTTGCTCTAAGGAAAGAAAATGATGAGACACATTCTGCATACGCCTTGACAGAATAACTTGACGGAATGTCACGTGTTTTTGTATATATTCCTCTAAATGGTCATAATTTTTGTTAATGATACACAACTTACAGCTAAATACGTTTATCATGAAACCAAATAGCATTTTATAACATAATCTGCTCCTTATTCCTTCGAAGATAATTCATACTTAAACGTTTTTCAATCGCATACACGTCTAAAAAAAGTATCTGCCTTCTAAATACATATCATTAAAGTTTTTCCTTTTGTAATAATGCTCTATTATAGTTTAACACACAGAGATGATCGGTTGTTTTTCTGCGTTAAACAATAGCGTAGGAAATTCCTTGGATATCAACATACGTTGATCTTGGCCTCATTTCGTCCCTTGTTGCTCCAATAATGTTTGTTTCAAATGAATTATTTGACAGTTGACCAAACAGACACTACTGAGACGAGTTTGAACAATGTCACCGCAGTCAACAAAAAATCAGTTGGTTCACCACGTTTAGTGCAGGCAACCGAGAAAAAAAGATACGAGGGAGCCCATATTTATGGTTAAGGTCCCCAAAGTGGTCCAATCAGCCACAGCTTAGGAGAGTTTAAACCATCTAGCTGTAGTCAACAAAAAAGCCAAAATTGCAGCAATAGACTCCGGTCGCACACAGGACGGTCAGAATAGCAGCGCAAGATATATTAACCAGAAAGTGATCGACAGTGTCGCAGGTATGAACTCGAGGCCTACAGTGGAAAGCGAGGCTAGTACTGCCTCCATAGACTCCAATCGCACATAGAACGTTCAGGATAGTAGCACCAGAGCTATTAGCCATGAAGTAAGCGACAATTTCGTAGGCACGAAAAATGTCGCCAAGAGAGAATTAAGCGTCGTAATACAGGGATTTACTTAATCAACCGTAGCCACTCCCATGGACTGGCATTACGCAGACATTCAGCTCTTTCATACACTTATGAACAAAATGCTGGGACCCAATGTATCAATCAAGTGAGATAAGGCAGAGAGCCCAACTGGATCAACGCCTCCCAGATATCTGAAAGTGGTCATGACCAGCAGTCGAGGTGCCAAGCTAATTCTGGCCAAGCGTTTTTGAATAAAAGACTCCAACCCGGGATTTTTTTTTCAGAAGGAATTTTTAGCTGCAGAGCGGATTAAACATCGTCAACTTGTTACCGAAATTAAGAAGCGAAACAGCAAAGGGGAATAAAACTGGGTTATTTACAACATCCAAGTAATTCAACGTCCATTGTTCTCAACTTGGACAGGTCGGTTCCGGATAACCACGCAGTTGATACAGTAGGGGGAGGGTTATGCTCTAACATATAAACTACCCAAACAAGCCGACAAAGGAAACCCTTATTCATGTTCACCAATGCAAAAAGCCTGCTGTATAAATAAGACGAGCTAAATATTACTGTGTACCCAGTGGAACCAGATGTTGTCTGTAAAATGAAAACGTGCTAATCCACATAGATTGACGATCAAGAAGTTAATCTCCCTGGTTTTCAGCTGTTACGAAAAGACAGAGCTGGGCGTCATGGTGTGGGTGTGTTCACCTATATAAGACATGGCCTACTGCGCACGGTACAAAAAGCCTTTTTATCAACACACTTCCTATTTCCGAACAAGCAGCGCGAAGGGCAACAGGCCAGCTGCCTGGATCTTGCATTGTAAAAAAGCGCCTGACATTGTAGACGTCGTACATTGTTTACCTCCTTTAGGCAAAAGCGACCATGTAGTACTACAGTGAGAGTATTCAATGTTTTTTGTACCTGATCATAACGCGACCGTTAGAAACAACATATGGCGCGGAAACTTTAATCAAATAAGTACCGAATTGCGCAGTGTAGACTGGAAGGAGGCATTCACCGGGTTTGTTTACGGGGATTGGTCGGTGTTTGAGACTGAATTACATGGACTTATCACCAGTTTATGCCCCATTTCGAAAACGAAAGCCACAAGTAGGCCCCAGTGGCTAATAAACACGCTGAAGAGGGAAGTTTATCGTTGACGCAAACTCTTTCAATGATATCGGAGAGAGAAGACCACCGAGTCACACAACAAGTACAAAGCCCAGAGAAACAAGGTTAAGGGCCTTGTACGAAAAACCCGCCAAATCTTCGAAAGTGATCTAATAAGCCGTGCAGTAGGAAATCCGAAGGTCTTCTACAACGGGTACAAAACTTGGGGGCCAACACCATTGAGGTTGGATATGGCTTACCAATTATGATGATGTTTAAGACTTATAATTAAGAAAAGGGTCTTTTCTGTCCCACTTATCGTTTTTAATAATGTTAAACTGCATATGATGTATTTGTATTTGTTGAAGTACCCCGAAGTGTGTTGTTTTATAGAAAGAATAAGGAGTAAAATCACAACAACAACAACACAGGTAAAGTAACTTAGAGGCTACAATCATTATTAATACGATTTAATTCATGTCGCTTTACCCTTTATTCCTCTCTATGAAATATTCAATAAAGAAATAAGTCATTATAATAATTCGAAGTCCGTTGGAGCTGATCATATGAATATATCACTATTTAACAATTAAGACATTTCCCACCCCTATGTCACGGATACTTCTATGATGCTACCTTGCTGAATAAATGTTTTACTGACGTGGCTGCGAAAACAGCATACTTTCCTACCCGTTTTAGGTAGTTGTTGCAGGACTTGCATCTTTTGAAGTGAAGGTAACATTTTCAGTCAGCTTCTGCATGTCCGAAATTTTTTTCTAGCTGCTGTTAGCCAACGTTCAACTGTAGCAATGCTAGAAAGATTCGCACTTGTAGAGGCTATATCACTACACATATACGAAACGTCTTAGCAAAAACACAATGGATAACTTTCTACTGTAAGCTTACCTCTAGTGAGTAATTGACCAGGCTTTTCTAGCAGAAAAAAGCGTAAAAATGGTAACCAACTGTAACAATGAAGATTAGCAAATGATACGAATCACTTAGATCCTTCACGATCCTTGCCAGCAATCGACAAGAAGTTGAATTTCCAAAGAATGACTTTGTAAAGACCGGGATCCAAGTTTGTTGGTCACAATCGCGAGATTTGGGAGAATTCTCGTTGATAAATTGCTCTAGGATCCTTCTGAGCCCGGGAATGATCACCAGAGAAATTTGTCCTTGAAGGGCGAAGTAAAGAGTGACAGGTAAGGAGATAAATTGAGCTGTGGAGAGTTGTTAGGAAGAAACTTGCTAGTGAAGAGCATTTGGTCAGCCCGGAAAGTGCTGTATTTTGAATTCGCAGAAAAATTAAAAATTAATAAATTTAAACAACGCACAATTTCAGCTAAGAGCCCACACACTTGAGTCGACTTGGTCATCTTATATCTCATTTACGTTGAACTCATTCAACTATACGTCCTTCGTTGCCTTGGACAACATAACGTGTTCTATTTGTACAATATAAATACACAGCAATATATATGTCATAATTAAACTTGCCTGGAGGCAAAATTTTATAATCTGTATACATAATAAAAATAACGACCCTAAACAAGTATGTATAGAAACACCCGAGACACGCCCTAAATTCTCTCTGTCAAGCCATTTTCAAAATACGTTCGAACATTTTCTATCTATAGAGCAGAATTCTTCTGAATGGTCGAGAATATGCGAAGCCCAGGTAACTGAATATAAGGTAAGACTTTCTCTGGGACCACGGGTTTATTTGCCCGACGTTTCGAACTCTTTTGCGAGCTCATTGTCAAGGAATGAAAAAAAGTACAGCTTATAGTTTAATTAAGTCAGTTCTGCCGGGATTGACCTCTGCCCTCGATCTGCTCGCGCAACGCGAGGTAGGCCTCAGGAAGCTCGAAATGCCTGTTAATTGAGTCCGCGCGTGAATGTCATGCTTCCTGCAGCAGGCGTGAAGTTCGGTCATCTGACCGACCCAGTTTTCGCACGCGTTCGAAGTCGAAGCTGTGCCCTGGCCTGGATGCATGGGCAGCCACCAGGGAAAGCTTTTCCTTTCGTCGAACGGCGAATTCATGAGCAGAATGAATAAACATAAAAACTTGATCAGAACAAGTAGAAGATTATTAATATTCTCAAAATTGTCGTTGGTGTTCTGCCACTTTACTGTGCTTTTGTTATCTTGGAGTGAGCTTATGAGCTAACAAATATGTTGAAAACTGCTCCGCTATACAGAGGAAGGCGAGTTCTTTCATTTTCAGCAGAAGATGTATTCCTAATTTTAGGGAAGTCTATAAACTGGTCACAATTTCCCATTATGTGCGGTACCTATTCCGTCTTTGATTGGCTGGCGTCAAGAGTCACAGGTGTGTTTGCCAAGAGAATATTTCGCAAAAGCGTGTGCCTGTCTGCCGCTGTAACATGAAACGGTACTCCCCTCCCCCCAACTGCCAACGCAGTTAGGGCTAAATCAGCTGCCTCCGGCCATTGAACACTTAAGTGTCCACGATTTGAGTTTACAGTGATGGTTTGTTTTGCGGCTTGCGTCAAGAGAGGTGACACCAAATAGCTAACGCAACAGTCAAACAAAAAATATTTTCAACCTTTTCTGAGAATATTCCTATGTAGTTCGCTTAACTTGACCATACTTATCAAATCCGTTTTTAATTTTGGTTAAATTACCGCTAAAAAGCAAAGAGCATCGTTTTGACAATTATGTCTACCTCAGAGACGATGTCCTTAATGACAGGAGTAATATTGGTCGCACTCAACTGCTCATCTTACCCTCAAGCTTCACTGGGTCACCTCGCAAAACGTATGAGAAAACTAAAGATGCTTTGGTTTTTGTTGGACGTTTTGGACGCCCAGATGTATTTATAGCATTCACCACATGCACACATAATGACCTGAAATTGCTGCTGAACTGTTCCCGGATCAAATGGCCAAGGATCGCCATGCTTTGTCGGCGCGGGTATTTCAGCCGAAGTTGAAAAGCATGATATAACACATCACTCAATTTAAAATTGGCGGTGAGTGTCGGTGTCACATGTGAACTGGTGAGTGGCAAAAGAGAGGATTGCACAACGCACACATTTTGGTATGGCTGACAAATTCGTATGTGCAGAGTTGGCCGACCTGGCGGCTGACCTTCTTCTGTTTGAAACAGTCATAACGCGGAACCCCTGCAGCTCATGCATGAAGGATGGGAACTGCACCAAAAACGTATCCCAAGTGCTTCATATCCGTAACTCAGACTGACGCAGATGGCTACCCTCTGTAAAAACGAAGACGGCCTGCGATTGCTGGGTTCACAGCTGTTGTCAATGCAAGGCGACACGGACGTTTGGGAATTGAGAACCATTGGATTGTGCCATAAGCCCACATCAACGTCTATTTTTGCAACTCTGTAATGTCCATCAACTACGTCTGTAAAAACATTAACAAAAATTCCCCCATACGAAATGGGCCGGTACATCAGCAGCAATGCGGCTTTATGGAGAATCTTTGGTTTTGACATCCAAAACCAAGTTCTGACCCATGAACATTTAAGCATTCACCTTGAAAACGGCCAACGGATTTTCTTTACGGAGGAATCCTTAGCGGATGAACTTAAAATCCCAAACACACGACCTTGACTTCTTTCTTTAAATTGTGCCAGCAAGACATCTTTGCCTAAACACCTTTTTTTGCTGATTCCCTTCTTCTACTACATTTGAAAACAGCATACGTGGGCCCGGCGAAAGAAAGAAAGGACGACAGAAGTACGCTCAGTAATCAAATGTGATTTTAAACTGCGTCGGACTGACATTATTCATTCATCCTAACAAGAGTGTTGATTCCTACAAATGCTTCTTAATGAGGTTCGAAATAACACATCTTTTAAAGGTCTCATACTGGTGGATGTTTCTTGGTGTTCAACTAACGGAGAAGTCTGCGTGATGGGCGGTTTTCTTGAAAATGATAATCATTGGGAGAATACCATTGCTGAGGCCTTTATTACTAACACTTCAACAAATTATTTTTCCAAATTATTTCTGTGCACTTTTAACAAAAAAGCGATCTGAAACAACGTTTGAATATTTCACAAAAACGTATGCAATCCTGTACCATTTCAATGGAGTGTTAAGGGGATTTGGTCATTGACTCCATATATACTCCAAACAAATGACTTCTTTGAGTGGGCCACCACATCTAGGCTGCGAGGACACCCCTCAAATTACATGCGACTGGGGCAAGACTTGACCCAAGAAAATTATTTTTGTCTAAAAGGGTAATCCAGGCATGGAATGCCCTATCTGCGGATATTGTCATGTCCCCTTCCGTGGATGTTTTTAAGGCAAACCTAGACCGATTTAATGAGTATCGTCGCGATTAAGTACTGCAAATCCAATCACTGAAGTGTTCCGTAGCCAAAAATTGAAGCGCTCTAAATACCAACACTGAAATGCTTTAAATATATACTATTAGTAATTTTTAAGTAGCATTCTTATTATTTTACTAAATGCGTTAAGACTACCTAGCTCCGACGTCTCTGCTCACTATGTAAACTGCGCTGATCGCATCTGAGGTCGCATCTACCGCACCTATGGTCCTAGGCTACGTGGCAATGTCACACCCTTTCTCATATCGACCGACTGCTAACGACGTGGCGGGTTCCTCGGCTCTTGACACAGCTGAAGCTTATTATGGCTTATATCTGATTCTTCAAGACGTTCTCGTGACTCCGAGGTCTCCTCCTCGTATGGTCCTTCGGATAAAGATATAACTCGTCATGGACACCATGGCTGCCATCAACATTCACAGAAGCATCAGGCCCCTATTATTTACATACTTTCCCCACGAGCGACAGTTTTTCTGCTAAAACCACAAATGACATTCCATTTTGAATTATAAGCCAGCCTTAGGAGATTTTCACTGTCTGCTCTTCTGCCTCAGTTACAATGCTGGCTCGTGTAAACTGAGTGTGAGTATATTTCTTTAAACAAGCGAGTAGTCGTTTAATAAATTTGACTTGACTTGACTTGACTAAATTCAAACCACCTACGGCGCCTCCTTGCAGTGTCGATAAGAAGTTGTGAGTTGGCCTGCCCTTGCGGCCTGTAGTTCAAGTTCAGATATGATATGTCTGAAGACTACCGGTATCAGCTGCATTTGAAAAATGGTGATGCTTACATCAAAATTAATTCTACCATCTTCATCGCGGCCGTAATTTCCATTCAGGACATCTTGGTTGGCATGAGTGGTGAGCAACTTCATACATGCGGGTTCCCTCTGCTTGTCAGGAGCGTTTGAAATCAGCTCCTTACTGAACTAAAACGTGAGCTTTGCTTTATCTTACCGAGCTGGCAGCATACTTTCTCTGAAAATATCAAGGCTACTGGTCGACCAACTGCACGCCTTCATCTCTATTCTTGACAGTGTTCATGGTCACAATAATGTTGATCACGTTTGCGTTTTGGATGCTGCTGTTGAAACTGGCAACAAGTTTGTCCTCGAGTTTCTCATTGCCAAACTGCGCGAAAATGGCAAAAAAATTTTATCTGTTGCATTGGCTGGTATTGCAGTGACGTTGCTTCCTGGAGGAAAAATTGCTCACATTACCTTCAAGGTTCTCCTTTAGGTTAGCCGACTATGGTAATGCGCCATGCTAAATAAGCAGAGGCAGTGGTTCAGCTGAATTGCTGAAGCGATGCTCAGCAATAATCTGGGACGAGAGCTTAATGGCAAACAGGATGGCAGTAGAAGCACTGGATAGACGTCTACGTGATATCACAGAAAAGACTGCACCGTTTGGTTGCATCACAATGGTTTATATGGCAATTGTCGACAGACTCTACCTATGATTCAAAGGAGTACCAAAGGAGATGAGGTAAAGTCCTGCCTGAAATATTCACCATAATGGTCTACGGTAAAGCCATTGGAACTCATGACCCATATGAGTGTGCACCCCAATGCTGACCATTATTCTGGCAAGTTCTCTACTAATATCTTGATGATTGGGGAGGGTAAAGTCGAAACTGATGCAACTGGAAACATCCCCCATGATTTTGCTAATTTGGTGAGCAGTGACGAAGACCTAGGAGAAAAAGTGTGTCTATACCTCCAAACAAATTTATCGGCCATTGAGTGGCTCTGCAAACGCGAGATTCTAGCCCTTATAAACAAATGCGTGATTGCTATTAACGAGAGACTAACCTACATTCTGGCAGGTGTGGAAATACTGAAAAAATCCTTCGATACAACAGATGATCCTACAGATTGCGTTCATTATCTAATTGCATTCTGGCACAGTTTGGAAATACCTTTCCTCCCTTCCCATAAACTGATTCTTAAAGTTGGCACGACGATCATGCTAATGGGAGATTAAGATGCACCACGGCTATGCAATGGCGCAACGCTGACTGTACAGCGTCCGATCAGCTATCTGATAGAGGCCACAATTATTACCGGTTGTACGAACGGAGATATTGTTTACATTCCACGCATTCCAATCATCCCGTACCCTGCCACCTTCAGTTTCTGGCGTCTGCAGTTTCCGGGAAGGTTTGCTTTGCAATGTCCATAAAAATGTCCCAAAGTCAAACCGTCAATGTGGTTGGACTTCACCTTGAAGAACCGTGCTTTTCCAATGGCCAACTCTGCGTTGCCATACCTCGAGTTGGTTCAACATGGAATTTATAAGTCTGGGCACCCAATGGGTTTTCGGAGAATGCTGCTAACCACGAAGCATTGTTCTGACAGTTATATCTTCCACTATACTTATGTTCCTATTGATAGCTCACTTATGACCGTCCCTACTGTAATTCCTCAGTCAATCAAAATTCAGCTCTTCTTTGTTCCTCCCACGCCGTATCAACCTAACTCCATCCCACTTTCTCTTACTTTCACTTGTGTCCTCCTTACTGATCCCCTTTGAAGCCGACAACGCTTTCTCTTAATTGTTACGTACGTCACTCTCTCCATTGCCCCAATTACATTTCCCCTTCTTTCAATACCGTGCTTCATGACAGTTTACTTATCCTTCGTACGTATTGATTGTTTCAAAAGTTTTTACTGCAGAATACACTTATCTTTTCCCTTCATAAAAGGACAACAATGGGTAAGAACTCCAAGGCGAAGCCTTGCTTTCGCGCTAGTTAATAATATATTTAGCGTTGCAACAGCTGTTTTAAAACTAAAACTTTCTCAGGCTCAGCCTATTTATTATGGCAGCACCTCTCATAAAAAACATTCACACTGTTTTCTTCATCCATTTTAATTATATTCCTACAAAATTCTCCCACATCTCTCAGTCTTACATCTCTCTCTCAGTCTCTCTCACAGTCTCACATCTAACACACATAATCCCGATAACAGACCAATACCCTTGAAACTGCAGTTGTTATAATCATCATCGGTTGCTTCCTCTCTGCAAGAAACTATAATATTAACAAATATGACTTTGTACTGAGCGTTAAATACAACTCAGATAAAGGTGCAGCTGCCTTTTATATTTTCTGACGTATGTTACAGTCTGGATCACCCCTTTTGGAAGACAGCCTAGAAGTACATGTATTTTGCATCAATTTTTCCGAAACCCTTGGTAGCTTTCACCACCAAAGCTATCTACATAAACGGGACATCATTATAGTAAGGTGGAAGCTCTTGATCCGGGATATGAACCCAATATATGGTCGAATACAACGCGCTTGTTTCGACGAGTACGAAAGGACTGGATGGACCAGGTAAGCCATGTTCCTAAAGTCCCCTTTCTTGGTCCTTACTGTTTTATCACTAATGTGAATGACTGTGCTAACTATTAACACTCCACCGTGTATGTACAACTTGTGAGGCAGTTTTGTGAACTAAAATGTCTTTTATATTGGAATTTTCATCAAAATAAACAAAAATGCAATTTTGGATTATGTCCGCACGTGATCGAGACTAGGCGGTGCCCAAATAGTTTTAAAAATAACCTTCTCTCTCGCAAGATTCTTGTGGTTTTTTAGCTACTATAAGCGCTGAATGTACTTTGAATATGCTAGGAAGTGAAAAGGCCACCTTCTACCTAAAAAGGATAAATAAGTTTTGAGCATTATTTCTATGCCCCTGGCCTTAAACGAACAATGAACGAAGCGTTGTTTTTTAAGTGACTAGGTATGCCTTCAGGAGTCATTGTCCCATTACATGAGAAACCACAAACCTCTGCACTTTCACACTGCTTAAAAACGACGTTTGAATGATTTTACCTTACAGAATGGTAATATGCACCTGGTTTTGAAGCTTATGACCAGAATTTTCATCTCCAGTATATAAAGCTTCCTTTTTATTCAAATATCCCGCATTATTTATTGCAAATTAAACCATGGCAGCAAAATTGCAGAGTACGTCTGTATCAGTCTCGCTGTTTCTGATCTATATTCTGTAGGCCGCTTCAAGAGGACGATATCTGGCGCAACTGATTGTAATTAGCGGCATAACCTTTATGAAATTAATAATAAGTCTCGTCTTCCTCTCACAACTCTTGTTGTTCTTTCTGCTTTCAGAAGTTTAATAGCCAGGTGATTGGATCCAGTTGCCTCAACAAAATTGCACCGAAATAATTTTCGAAATATCGGGTATTATATGAGTATGGAACTGCTATCTGCTTGGCCATTTTGTAAACTAGCACATTTAACAAATAGGTCGGGTTCGCATGGGCCCTTAGGTCTTTTATCGGTAAAGAGGGCGTATGAGGAAATAGAATACGGAGCCCTTGAATTTGTGTGCAAGAATTCGAAGGGAGTGTGCGTGAAAACGATATTTTGTGCAGTCAAATGTTTATTTTATGTTTGTATCTCCATGCCCTTCGAGAAAATTTGTCCGTTTGTGCGCTAATTGCCCAATGTTGGGCAAGTGAGTCGCCACTTGCTCAACTTTTATCATCCGCGCTGGATTTGGGCGTGATGCTTGCTCACCATCTAACGCTGGATGATAATTTTCTCAGCAAAACTAAGCCTAGTGAGCGAATATGAGAAGCGTAGACAATTGCACTTGTTGCTCGACTGGAGTCCTGAAAATCACGTCAACAGCACCTCCTAGCTTACACTAGTGGCAAATCTTGCAAACTGTTTGGCAATTGGTAAAGAGTCTCGCAAGTGTTGCAACCAACTTCCATTACGGAATATACCTCGGTGGTTAAGCATATATTTGGTCAGGTTACTTTGATCAACCGAGTAAACATAATAAAAAGAAAGACTTTAGTTTAGAAAACTGTACAATAGCTTAACACTGTTGAGCCAATTTTGCACCACTATTGGCTAAGTCAAGAGCAATTGTTTATTAAATAAATATTCTACTGTATAAGGCATAGCAGAACCAAAATTGTTATTTGTTTATTTTTAAAGCAACCGTTTCCTGTTTCAAATTTAAATATAACAATAGCAGCAAAATATTTTATTGGATCCATATCATTTCGAGAGAGCTCGTCAGTTGCCGCCTCTCATTACTTAACGTGAATCACAAAAAGAGAAGATACACAATGAATTCATACAGAAAAATCGATTTAAACACAAGGTCAAAAGAAGTGCTCAAGTGGCTAATCAATAACATGAGAAGTTCAAACGCTGTGATCAGCAAAAATAACAGGGAAAAAACATCTGAGGTGACAACTTAGGAAAAAAAATGTATAAACAGGGAGCCTATGTTACCAGCGAAAAGTTAGGTTCACTATATGCTCCAAATGTTTACAAAGGTCGCGTTTGACCCGCCGTATGTAGGCTGCCTCTAGGTAGCGTAAACTGCGAATTGTTCGTGCTCGAACAAGTACTCGGAAGGACGTTTTGGGGTCAACAAAATGACCATAGACTAACAGATGTTCAGTAATTGATTACCGGGGAATCCTGTTTTCTTGTTTCGCTAGCCAGCTAGGTAAATGTTCCTACGCTCTGGTGGAAAATTGCCTCTGCGTTCGCCCTTTGTACTTACATCCGCAAGTAAATGATAATTCATAAATGCAGTTTGAAGTGGCGTGCAATGGCATGACATCCTTTGCATGAAGAGCTGGTAAAGGCTTCGTCGGATTGCAGTAAACCTCTAAGACCTAAATGGACTCAGCAATAAGCACCAAAAAAGCCCGTCATTATTTCCTTACCATTTAAGGGCAATAACATACTAAAAACCATCAAACGACGCCTTATCAATGCCATTGAAAGGACGCACTATGCTGCTGATCTGATAATTTGCAATCCCATTAAGCCTTTACCAGTTCCTCGTGCTAAGGATGTCATGCCATTGCACGCCACTTCAAACTGCATTTATGAATTGACATGTACTTTCGGATACAAGTACATAGAGCGAATGCAGATGCAATTGTCCACCAGAGCTAAGGAACATTTACGTAGCTGTCTAATAAAACAAGAAAAAAGGATTCTCCGGTCATCAGTTACTGAACATCTGTTAGTCTCAGGTCATTCTGTTGACCCCAAAACTTCCTTCCGTGTACTTGTTCGAGCACGAACAACTCGCAGCTTACGCTACCTGGAGGCAGCCTACATACAGCGGGTCAAACGTGACCTTTGTAAACATTTGGAGCATATAGTGAACCTTGGTAAAGGAGACATATGGTCGAACACTGGAACAAATTTATTTTTGCCTGAGCTTTCGAGCTCTTCTAAGAGCCCATCGTCAGAGGTGGAGAACTAGCAACAAATGTGGAGCTACTTGGGGCGGGTGTACAATAACTAAAATTTTGAACGTGTAGAAAATCAATAATTTTGTGTGCTGCTGGCTTGCCACTGAGGGCTGTGCTAGCCAGTGCTAGTAGGCAAGACCGACAAGTTGTGTGGAAATATTTACAGAAATAGAATCGTCAACAAAACAAGTAATAGTTATGGTGGGAGGGATGAGAAATTAAAAAGTCATAGGAGAAGGGAAGAGAAGCGAGGGATAATGTAGGCTTGGGCGCCAAATGGCCACGTCAGCATCGAAAGTGGGATGATTTTGGAGGATTTTGGGCAAATTGATTACGGCGGGCGTCTGGACGTGATCGTTTGCAGTAGCGTAAGGCCCTGTACGCTGGCGCCAATTCGACACATCTGTTGACCGAATTCTCATCCGTGGACCAGGCTTCGATAAATTCTCTGCTCGTCTTGCTTCCCGCGTGGGCGAGTACCTTGACGGCAGCGAAGTTGAACTCATGGCCTGTTTCGTAGGTGTGAGTTGCAACTTGTGATGATTACTCGCCTAGTCGCACGGCCTGCTTGTGTTCACGTATACGCGATCCGAGCATGCGTTCCGTTTGACCTGTATAATTACAGGGACAGTTTGGGCATGGGATGCGATATACTACACCCGTTTGTTCATTCTGCGTAAGCCGGTCTTTTATTTTCATCACTCTGCTGCGCATTGTAGCTTTGGGTCTGTGTGCAATTCCAACACCTAGCCCCGCAGCGATGCGCTAAGTCGCTTCTGAGACGTCTTTTATGCATGGCAGAGCGTGCCATATCTTCGGTGGTTCTTCTGTTTGGGTCCTCCGCGGCCGAACGCGTAGGCATCGGTTTATAAATGCTTTTGGATAACCGTTCCGCATGAACTGGTCACGGAGATATCTGGCCTCGCGTGCCTTTTCCTCTGGTTTACTGCAGTGGGTCTGGATCCGTTTGAAGAGTGTTTTTACACAGCTCCGTTTGTGAGCAACTGGCTGGTTACTGTGAAAACTTAGGAGTTGTTTTGTGTTCGTCGCCTTCCTGTAAACCGTCGTCTCGAATTCACCATTGGGTGTTCTCTTGACGAGGACATTAAGGAAAGGCAGCTGCTGCTCTTTTTCTTCTTCCCGTGTAAACTGTATGTCAGGAAATATTCCATTGAGCAAGTCATGGAAGTTTTGCAGCATGTTTCTCTTGATGATGACAAACGTGTCGTCGACGTAGCGGCGCCAGAAGACAGGCTCATGTTGGGCGAAGGCGATGCTTTCTTATTCCTGTAGAACCAGTTCTGCAACTAAGCCAGAGATCGGGGAGCCCATTGGAGTTCCTTTGATCTGTTCGTATGTTTCTCCAGCAAAGGTAAAGTAAGTTTTCTGGCAGAATTCGAATAACCTCATAAGGTGTTCAATTTTTAAAGGGCTTTGGGCCTCATCATATGCCTCTTAAAGTCTCTTCTGTAAGATATTGTGCGCCAGTTTTGGCGGTATGGATGTGAACAATGAAGTCACGTCGAAAGAGACCATGATTTCGTCTGATTGAATTGTCCGACCTCGGAGGTCCTCGAGGAATCGAGAGGCTGATTGAACTGAGGTTCTCGAGTTGCCTTGGAGGAATATAAGTTTTCTATACATCCACTTTGCCAAGTTATAGGTTGGGCTGCCTTTAAGGGCAACGATTTGCCGAAGTGGGACATTCGGGTTGTGGATTTTTGGAAGTCCATAAAATCGCGCCAGAGCTGTATCCGTTACTTTCATTTGGCGCCACTCATTC
>JAYGXS010000005.1:60830277-60869563 GCA_036362985.1 Ligula intestinalis
CCTCGCTTCTCTTCCCTTCTCCTATGACTTTTTAATTTCTCATCCCTTCCACCATAACTATCACTTGTTTTGTTGACGATTCTATTTCTGTAAATATTTCCACACAACTTGTCGGTCTTGCCTACTAGCACTGGCTAGCACAGCCCTCAGTGGCAAGCCGGAAGCACACACAATTATTGATTTTCTACACGTTCAAAATTTTAGTTATTGTACACCCGCCCCAAGTAGCTCCACATTTGTTGCTGTTTCTCCACCTCTGACGATGGGCTCTTGTAAGAGCTCGAAAGCTCAGGCAAAAATAAATTTTGTTCCAGTGTTCGACCATATGTCGCCTTTACCAATAGAAATTCCTGGAATACGAGTATTTTCTCGCATTCATAGTGAACCTTTATTTTCACTGGTAACATAGGCTCCCTGTTTATACATTTTTCCTCATAAGTTGTCACCTCAGGTGTTTTTTACCTGTTGTTTTTGGTGATCACAGCGTTTGAACTTCTCATGTTATTGATTAGCCACTTGATCACTTCTTTTGACCTTGTGTTTAAATCGATTTTTCTGCATGAATTCATTGTGTATTTTCTCTTTTGTGATTCACGTTAAGTAATGAGAGGCGGCAACTGACGAGCTCTCTCAAAATGATTTGGATCAACTAAATCATTTTGCTGCTATTACCGTATTTATATCTGTTTATTTTTGTTGATATGCAATCGCTAACAGAATTCACTTGCTCTGCCCGCTTAATGGCTAAATCACAAGCATACACCCAGTGCTCCATACTGCTTGCAGATAAAATTACCAGCAAATACTGAAAAAAGACTGAAACGGCTATTTCCGGCTAACCTGCCATCTTTAGACAATCATTATCAACCCAAAGTCTAAAGGCCTTTCTTGCTGTGCGGGTTCGACACCCGCCGACGCCTAGATATTTTTCACAGTTAAATTAACACAAAATACGCTGCAAATGAAAAGTGAAAAATGGGCATATCTGACATGAGCTTTTGAGGAGCGCATCACCAGCATGTGAACAGTCACAGCAAACGTAGATGCTACCAAAAATGGCAAGCCATACGCTTAAGCAAACGAGGGCCATTCCGACTGAAAAATATACAAAAAAGTTAAAAAAAGATGTTTTTGCATTTTTTTTATGCAAAAATCTGTCTGTTTGTTATTTTAAACATATTATGATATCAAGGGCATGGTGTGACCCCGACTCTTCAGGCTTCACTGTTCTTCATTGGCCGATAAAGGCACATATGCGGGTTCCAAGAGTCCATCCAAGAGTTAATGATGCAATTGCTTGAACAAGGATTTTATTTGCAAGAGGTGACAATCGCATTAGCTTCTGAGTTCGAGTCATTATTCTCAGGCCCACATTTCGTCAACAAGCGCATCGACTTGACGTTGCCATACAGCGCACTGAGACATGGTCAGCGAAGGAGAACCAGTCATTTTGGTAAAGGGCAGGCCCTTAACCAACTAGGAACAACTATAACGGTATTGATGCAAAAGTATCAAGCCCACCTGCAACGCAAACAACGAAATCACGGCAATTATAGCGGACTGCTTTTTCAGTAGCGCACCAATTTGACCTTTCCTGGTGGTAACGGTCAATGATAATTGCTACTCGTTACGCGCTAGAAATAGTCATACCAGTATGCCTTGCCTTTGCTGGGAGTACTGTTTATCGCTACACTTGTTGGGCTTAGCTTAGGAAGTTAGGATAAATTATCTAACTTAGTGAGCATTGGGCGTGCATCAATATCACCATTGCCCCTAAGTTGTGTCGAATACCAGATACGCTGAAATCTAAGATAATGCAAGGGTATTGTACAATAAATTCCAAAGGGAAAAGTAACAGCATGTTGTGGTTTCCAGTGAGCAGATGTAAGTTCATTACAAAATTTTGCTTACCATTAAACACGCCATCAAAAACAAAGGTGCTACTCGCGACCTGAATAAACTTTGCGAAAATGTGTCAATCCATAATCTAATAGCCGTGGAAGTTTTTGTCACTGAAACATCAGATCATCTGCTCCAAGAAACGCTCTGTCGTCAAAGTGTGCTTCCATTAAAGTTTCAAATTTTGTAAATGTTTTTTATGATTGTGCAAAATTTAAACACAATTGTACGCAAGATAAGATACACAACAGTAAGCACCCTATATCATGATTATCTATGGTGGAAGAAATCACTACAGTGTAGTTTAAGCCATCGTTTATCTGACCGCATGTAAAATACGGTACGACCTATAATTTGTGTAGCATGCCGACATATTCGAAGCATGTATACTCCCTCCGGATAATCAGCATTGAGTAAGGTTGTCATACAAAACATTTTGTTGTCCTTTTCTTAGTTATTTACGTCACGGTAGGTTGCCCATATTATAAAGAAGTTCGTTCTGATCACTAGCAAAACTTATGAACTGTAAATAGCGGCAACCGTAGTAGAATGTTTATTTATCATTAATTCTGACTGTCTTTTCTAAACATAAACATTTTTTTCGAATCATCCTTTGTAGTAAATTATGCCGTTTAAAGTGTATACTTAATAACGGGTTTTGGTTTCCGTTTTAAACATGTTCTTTTATATGTTCGACCCATACTGAACTAAATTAAGTTACATACAAACATAACTTAATTAACACAGTCTGCAATCGAAAGCAAATTTATCTTGCCAATACAAGCAAACATCCGGGTCCCAGGAAGCAATTGAGAAGAAGAAGAAGAAGACTCGATCGCTGGGACAATATGGTTATTCGCCTGACGTTTCGATATCCGTCGTGGATTCGTCATCAGAGACATGAGTAGCAAAAAGGTTAAGTATGCTCAGACGTTTGCAGTATTCATAGGACACAGTCATTACTGCTAACATACAGCGACAATTAACGTTAATTGCCTTCTTGTGCGTGGACTGCTTGTTGGACGGCACGCGGGCTCTGACCTGTTGAACTTTCGTCACGGGCGGTGAGCTCGGGCATGATGATTGCTCGGCCGTCTGGCTCCCCGGTGTTGGCGTACGATGAGGCGGTGGCCTGCCCATTCCTCAAGTGAAGGCTTGCTTTGGCCACATTGAATCTCAGGATTGAATATGGATTGGGCAAATCGTTGCACTTGTTGATGGATTGGGGGCCCGTGAACCATGACTCAAGTAGTTCTCGGCTCACCCGATTGTCACCTCTTGCGAGAAGGTCGGCCTCATCAAATTTGAAGGTGTGGCCGGGTCTCGTCGAATGAGCCGCAACTTGAGAATTGGCATCATTTCGCCGCACTGCAGCCGCGTGTTCGGCAATTCGCGTCCTGAGAAGTCTGCCAGTTTCTCCGACATAGTTGCCTTGACCGCAACTGCACCAGATCCTGTAGACGACCCCAGATGTTTCTTGCCGTGGCAGTGGGTCTTTCGGCTTCATTATCTGACGCCTTATGGTTGCCTCCAGCCTGTGTGCGACTCCAACTCCAAGTGGTGCGAGAAGGCGGCCGACTGCTTCCGATACGTTTTTGACATACGGGATCGAACGCCAAATCTTGGGGTTGGTGCGCTTTTTTTGGCCAGCTCGTTTGCGCAAGCACCGGTTGACGAAGTTGCGCGGGTAGCCATTTTCTCTAAACACCCGTCGGAGGTATTCTACTTCAACAACTTTGTCTTCTGCTTCGCTGCAGTGCGTTTCAACACGCCGATAGAGTGTTTTTAGGCAACTGTGTTTGTGGCTGATTGGGTGGTTGCTGTTGTAATTCAGTACTTGCATCGTGTTTGTCGCTTTCCTGAATAATTTAGTCTTTAGACCACCAAAATCTTTTCGACAAACCAGGATATCAAGAAAAGCCAGCTGGTTGTTCTCTTCTTCCTCCATCGTAAATTGGATGTCCGGGAAGATGCTGTTGAGACGTTCCTTGAACGTGAGCACCTGATCCCGTTCGATGACGACGAAGGTGTCATCCACATACCGAGCCCAGAATTTCGGTTTGTGGTGTTGGAAAACCAGCGACTCCAGCCGCTGCAGGACCGCCTCGGCTATGAGTCCCGAAATCGGTGAACCCATTGGTGTCCCCTTCACCTGCTCACAGATAGTTCCGTAAAACGTGAAGTACGTCCTGAGACAAAACTTCAGGAGCTGTAGGATTTCCGCAAAATTCTGGGCTCGGTATGCGTTCATAGAAAGAAAACCTGGTCTGGACAGTACACGACCTTTCATAGTTTCGTACCCATCCAGCAGAAGCGTAATCTAGTCCGCTGCTTAACGCAAAGGGCTATACAAATCTGCTCGGACGATACTATCGAAAGAGAGCTCACGAAGATCCAGGACCTGCTTCGAGAGAACGGGTACCCTGACAAGTTTATTCAGAAGAACATGATCGAGAGAGAATGCAAACCCCTAACACCCACCGTGGAAAAGAAGACCCTTTTCCTCAAAGTCCCCTTTCAAGGGGATGCAGCAAGTGAACTCTTAAGCCAACGCCTTAACCAAGCCGTATCACGAACCTTCCCAGCGGCGAAAGTTCGGGTGTTATTCTCAAAAAACCCGGTCTTACATGGCAAGGGTAAGGATAAGCTGCCAGCCCAGACCACTTCCATGTGCATCATTTACTTGTTCCTGTGGAGCAGGTTACATAGGTCGCACGAGCCGGCGCTTATCCAAGAGAATACGGGAGCATCTGCCAGCATGGATTAACAAAGGCGAAGTCAGGAACATCAACAGTTCCATTCTTGCTCATATGGTGGACTCTGGACACCGTGTTGACCCGAACGAAGCCTTTAAGGTGATCTACAAGGTCTCACCAGATTACCCGAAGTCCCTGGGTTGCTGGGCTGCTGGCAACAGCGGAGGCCACGGCTATTCGCCTGATGAAGCCGGTGTTGTGCGCGCAGAAGAACTTTCTTCAGGCCCCAAGCCTAGCATGGCCAACGGCCGCAGAACTACCAGCATTTTCCACGCGTTCTTTCCCCCATGCCTCTTCTTATTACCCTGTCACTACCGCCTTTTTATCAACCCAAACCCCAAGCCCCCATTCCCAAGACTAAGTTGATTAGAACGATAATTAATTGATTGCTTGTCACCCTGTACCTTCCCCTTCCATATAAATGTAATGGCCCGAAGAGAATTTATCGAAAGTATATGTATGCTCGCCAACTGTCCTTCTGAATTATCGAATGGGGATTTTCGCAACGTTAAAGTACTGAAAAAGCTTACGAAGAAACCATAGAGCTCTTTATATGGCTGCACTAAGAAGGCATGCAGAAAGTTGCCTAGAGACTGTTTACGCCGGAATTCTGGAACTTCAAAGAAACTGAAATCAGAGAGCAGTGGTTATCGACCGTCTTGAAATTCTAGAGAGAGTAGCGTTTGAAGACTATGTACAAACAATAAGAAACAGAAACAAAACGAGGTCAGCTGGACTTAAGTTCTTCAAAGTGTCAAACCAATAAAAGCACCGACTACCCTCCCAAACAATCCGGAGAGGTTAGTGCATAACTATTTGTCAATCCGTCCTGACAAAACCCTCATAGAGCTACTATCTCAAGGCCCTAGATACTCTATTGCACGAAAAAGGCTGAGACAAATACAATAAGAACTTGAGTTCAAGAGCCTCTTTAACCAAACCTCCGATCTAAAATCTTCCATGCCTATAAAAATTGATTATCTCACGTCAACTGTGGTTGACTGCTGCCAGCAGTACTGAAAAAAATTCCAATAAACAAAGGCTCCTTAGCAAAAGCCCACCTTAATTGCCTAAAAGAGCCACGAAGAAATGAAAATATCGGGCTTACCAGACCAAACATAGGATTTGGAATAGTACCGGTTGATAAAAATTATAACGTCGCAAAACTAGAAGCAATTTATGTAGATCATACAAAGTGATCAAAAGCTGAGAAGGACAAAGATCGGACAGATACTGTTGAAAGTAAGCTGACTACAATTCTCAAAGACCTCCATAAAGGAGGTATTTTGACTGACAAAGAGCTTAAAGCCCTAAGACCTGTAGGAACGACGATACCTAGAATGTATGGACTTCTGAAAATTTACAAACAGTGGCTACCCTTACGTCCAATCCTGGATATGAGAAACTCCTCTTACCACACCATTGCTAAATGGCTGGCAGAAATGCTGTTCCCTCTTGGAGGTTACATGTATCCTCGAAGCTTGAGAGAAAAATTCGAAATTGTCACAGCTATAAAGAATATGAACGCTGCAAAAAGTAATAAACTCTCACTGAATTTACCGTCACTATTCACCAACGTACACGTGGCTGAAGTCATAAACTACCTCTGCGACGTTATTTGGGGCACGAACTATCAGATAGGTATGCCCGTGAAAACCCTCAAGAATATCCTGACGCGATGAACACAAAATGTCCAATTTCTCTGCAGTGGTTAATTTTACAGACAGATTGATGTTGTGGCGATGGGCTCACCACCTGGACCGTTTCTTGCAAATGTTGTTTTTGGCAAGATCGAGAAAACGAGTCTAGGGGACACCATTAATGACCTTCATTCTATGGTTGATATGTAGATGCTATCTTCTGTTTGGCAGACTCTAACGCTGACATTGACGCCTTGGTCGCGAAGTTGAACAGCGCTCACCCATCGCTGAAGTTTTCTGCTGATACTGTAGTGGACGACAGAAAAGTGTTCCTTGATATTCTTCTGCAAAGGCAAGAGGATGGATCTATCCTACGCATGGTTTCCGAAAGAAAACCTGGATGGAACAATACAGTAACTTCCACAGTTTGTCACCTCAATATAAAACGTAATCCGGTCCAGGGTTTAGCAGCTAGAATACGAGAGATCTGCTCTCCTGAAACTCTCGAAGCAGAACTCCAACAGCTACAGCATACACTAATTGAAAATGGATACCCGGAAAGGTTCATCCTCAGAAATATTGGTGAACGCGCCAAAAAGCCTGTCACCTTAACTGCAGAAAAGAAAGACGTGTTCATAAGACTGCTTTTCTTAGGCGATGCAACCAGCGAGCTGGTCAGCCGACACTTGAGGACTGCAATCACAAACGTTTTCCCAGCGGCGAACTTACGGGTGCTCTTCACGAACTTTCTCCTTCTACCTTTGGGGGGTAAAGACAGACTCCTTTTGACGACCACATCAATGCGCATTTACTCTTCCACTCGCCCCTGTGGAGCGGGATACATCGGCCGAAAAACGAGGCGTCTCGAAAAGAGGGTACGTGAGCACATACCGACTTGGCTAAGTAAAGGTGAATGTAGAGTGCTATTCTCGAACATATAGTCGATAAAAACAATCGAGTTGATACTAACGAAGCCTTTCAGGTGGTCTAGGGACGACATCTAATTATTCCAAAGGCCTCCATCAACGAATGCTTGCAACACCTTAAACAGTAGATTTAAGGCTAGCAAATTCAGTGCCGTCTTGTCAGAAGACTCTGACACAAGCTTTATCACTTCCATGGAATTAACCGACACCATGTGGCGAAAGGATTTTGCCGCTACCAACAAGTGACAGTCACACAACCAACACGCTGACATGGCCTACATGCGCAAACTGCCATAGTCCGCGCTAGCCAATCAGTGCCCGTGTTAGGTTGTTATTTATTTTTCGACCTATTCAAACTATTATTGGTACGTACGCTATTATTAACCCTTGCAAAAGTTTGGTCTGATAAAGAGTTGTTTAAAAAAAATCGTTTGCAATCATTTGAATCCTAATATTATATTTGCGGAACTTAGACAAAAACAACATTAGTCGTAGTTGAATTACGCGGCCGCGGAGAGTAAGGTTTTCCGCGCAAAAACTGCACGTTCGTGCGGACTTTATTATTCTTACTCAAAAACTGTAAGTTGGACCTCAGATTAGTGAAAGTGGACGATCTTCTAACCAGCATTTCATTTTTCGGGAAATTCAGATATTTGAGTTTATGTGATAATATTTTATTTCCACAGTGAGGTAAATGATAAAACACACTTTAAAAATCTACACATATAAATAAACAACACTTAAATGCAGAAAAATAAAAAATGCAAGTAGAATTTATCAATTTATACTCCATTGCGTGTCCTTTTACCTCACCAATTAAGCCAAATAACCACCTTTTTGGTAGCCAAATATACAGGGTGAAAACATGTATAAGTGAGTATCCATAAGCTACTGTTGGCATGATCATTTTGAACGTAAAAACCCTTTTTAACATTTTTATATACGACTATGATTTGCAAAGGGTTTTTACCCGTAGCGGTGTGTTAAGTATTATGCAGTTAAAAACCAATATTTTAATTTTCTGATACGATTGACATTCACAAAATTTTATAAACGTCAAATTGATTTGGGCTTGATCTGTTTTACCCTCAGATATGATATATATACCATTCACGCCCTAATTTGTCTTCAAATACCTTTAATTTTACAATTCACACGTGACTTCATATTGAATATTCGTTGTATGCATAAACCTGGTACAAATATGCCATCGCATTAAGTAACGGCGGCCAATTAAAACTCTTGTGTAGGCTATTCCATGTACTGTTACGTGATAGAAAATGTGCATGCACAATTGCCTGACTTCGTGTGTTAAACTTGTTTATTTCATCTTCGCATTTCTATGACCTCTATTACCGACAACTCCATCTATCAAAACACCGGAGATATTGTTTTCGGTATTGTGCTTGCTATAAATAGTTTAAATGTGTACTGAAGCCACCACGCTGAAACATTTGGCGGCATATTCCTTCCTAATTTTACCTAACCTATTGGACATTCCCCCCATCTCATGAGCATTATTTTCTCTTCTGCAAATATTTCCAGTAATATCGCTTGTGTGAGAGGACACACAATGTTAATTTGATGGTGCGATTTTATTACCTTGTTAAACAAATCGTTTTTAAAATAAGAAAATATACTTCCATATACGTTTAGTAAGGTAAACTTAAGTAGAAATAGAATACACTGTGGTGCGGAATGTTTGTGAACGGGTCTTGACCAAACAATGAGTCATTCTTACTGTGCCATACTTGTCAATGTGCTACACATTACACGTTAGATCTAAATCCTGACGCTCAACCTAAATACCTACATAAAGTAATGTTTTTTTAGGAGAACCACTGGCGGCTTGACCACGCTGAATTTGTAGAGAACATTGAGCGATTATCGTGTTCTGTTGATCTTGTGCCCTGCTGGCTAGACTATAAGTTTGCTTAAACTACGGTGTCTCCTATTAATTGACATGCATGTGTTAGTCTTTTTCTACGCAGACTAAAATCATGATGAACTTTAAACGCTAACGTCTCGTCTAACTCTTTCCAAGCCAAAACGCAGACACGCTTCTCATGGGATATTTTCTGTAAAAGAACTTTTCTTGAGACAATTAAATCCTGGGGCACGCGTCTAAAGTGCCTTTGAGGTCCACAATTCACTTCAAAGTCTTCCTTCACTTTGCATCGCTATGGCGAGGTAAGACTAATATGGTCCATCCGTCATTTTTAGCTATGACTGTTCCTCAGATCTGGTAAACTCTTTTTTTGCGAAAATTCCCATTGAAGAATTCAGAAGATGAATTGGCGAACATACATTTGTTTTCGATAATTCTCATCAGGCCTTTACATTTATAGGGTAAAAAAGTAAATGGACTATGTGGGTTGGTAGAAAAAGTAGAACAGTTGTCAGGGCAGTGGGAATGGGGGGGTCGAAACCGGTCAACATTTGATCAGCGTTAGGGGGAGCTGTAAGTCGGTTGAGGTTTTAAGCCGCTGGTTGTTGGATTAGCAGCTTTTGACCATGGTAACTGTGGTACCGTGATGAAATTATTTTGGGCGCAAAGGACGGGTCGGCGTAGCCTGATTGCAGCCACACCTGCCGTAGCCAAGAGACGCTGTCAAATAAATTTTGAGTAGCTTAAAGGTACCTTGTAGTTAACTTGGAAGTCCTCTTTGGCATCCACGCGATGGTCAGAGTCTACCAGATGTACTAGAATGAAACTGCTTAACCGTTTAGTTGACTCTTTTCTTACCATGCTGGGATGTGTTCTCGGACTCTTTTGGACAAACGACGACTCGTGCGACCAATATATCTCGCCCCACAGGAGCAGGTTAATGAATATATGCACATTGATGTGGTCTGGGCTGGCAGTTTGTCCTTGATCTTTCCGTATAGGATGGGAGTGATCGAGAAAATTACGTGGGCGTTGGCTGCTGGGAAGTTGGTTGCTATAGTTTGATTCAGGCTTCTCCTTAGAAGTTCGCTTGGTCCGTCCCTTTGAAATGGGACCCTGATAAATATTAACTTCTTTTCTGCTGTTAGCACCACATGTTTTGGTGGCCTTTCAGTCATGTGCTTTGCGATAAATTGACTGGGGTACCCATTTTGTCGAAATACACATTAAACAATCCTTAGCTTCTCTTTTATGCTATCATTCGAGCAGATCCTTTTCACCCTATGCGTCAAACATTGTACTGAATTACGTTTGAAGTTTAACGGTACGAAGCTAGCCAAATGGATGTATTACCCGGACCATGTCTTCTTACGATATATCTTCTGTTAAATGCTCCCATCAGCCCTTCTACTCACTAGTACATCAAGGGATGGGAGTGATCCAGATGCTCCTACTTCAACTGTATATTTGATAGACGAATGCCCCTGATTCACTTTTTTTCATTAGCGCTGAAAAGTTGGTTTTGTCTTATGCAACGGCGAATTTGTCATCTACGTTACGTTTGTAGTACATAAGATTATTAATCTGGTGGCTTAGTTGCGTAGCCTCTAGTTTGCCCATGAATATTTTTTTCTAGAAGCGGACCCAGGGGTGAGCACATAGCTACTCCGTCTAATTGCCTGTACATCCTGTTGTCGAAAAGGAACTGTACATTCAAGGTGCATTTTAGTAGCAATTCCTTGAGTGCATTTACTGGCACTCCTATGTCCTGGTGATTTGAGCTAATGAAGTCATAGACAAAATCTACTGTTTCTGTGACCGGCACGTTTGTGAAAAGGGAGGAGACATCCAGTGAAAACATCACTGTCCCGTTCAGGTTGAGCTCTTTCACACCGTCCACGAATTCGTAGGTATCTCAGAGACTGTATGGAGTCAGTTGACTCTGTATGGGTTTCAGTTTTTCTGCTAGCCATTTCGCTGTCGCGTGGTATGCAGAATTTCTTGTATCTAGGATGGGACGCATGGGTCCGCCATCTTCGTTAATCTCCGGTAAACCGTACAGTCAAAGAATGTGCGTGCCAATGTGGTGGAGACGTTCTAAGTCGTACTCGCTTATGAAACCATCTTTTTAAAGTCTTTTCAGACAATAAGTCAGTTGCGTTTCAACTGCATCAGTGTTATCTTTCTCTTTTTCTGTCTTGCCACACTTGTCTTTGTCTGAGAGAATTGATTACGCTTTTGCAATGTAATCTGTTCTATCCATTAGAACAACGCCCGTTTTCTTATCTGGCATAGTGATAAGTATATCTTTATTCTACCGAAGAAGCTTCAATTTTTCCATGTGTGCCTTCGTTAGCAGACCCCGATGTTTCTGGCCACTGTTTAAATACTGAAACGAAAAGTTAACTAGAGTAGACTTAAAGTGCTGTAAACTCTTGGTCGAAATTAGCTGAAGGTCATGAGTTTGATTAAAAAGATTCTTGAACTGTGTTTCCAGCTCTAGTTGGTTGGGTTTCTGACGGGGACAACAAAACTAAGGACCCAGTGATAAGGCTTTGGTCGAAGTTTTATCAAGTGATATGGAGGAATAGTTGTGAACGTACCGACCTGGATCTTCAGGAAGCTTTGATTGTGGTCTGCATTCGTGTACGCTCCGAAGAAGAGGGGTCGTCTTTATTTCTCCCCGCTTCTCCCCGAAAGAATGCACATAATTCTTGAATTCGAGTCTTTCGTCTTCGCTTACTTGGTCGAGTATGGCTGCACTTTGGCACAAGTGACGCTCTAGCTCTTCCACTTTTGCACAGATGCTCTCTCGTTCATTCATAGCAAAGCTTCGTAATGTGTCACTGGTGATAACCGTACGACTCCTTCGCAATGCTCTCAAGTAGAAGGTTGGGTATTCATCTACCTGTACACATCTGTCAATAAACTTTGCCCGTATTATCGCCTCCACAAGTCTGGTGTTGATACGTAGGTACTCATTGAGCGCCTTAACAATGCGGGATCTTTGGATTGTCTTAAATTTGCAAAAATTCCCATTGAACTATTCAAAATATGAATTGGCGAACATACGTTTGTTTTAGATAATTCTTATCAGGCCTTTACATTTATAGGGTAATTAAGTAAATGGAATATGCGGGTTAGTAGAAAAAGTAGGAATGTTGTCAGGGGAGAGGGAATTGGGAAGGGGGGTCGAAACGGGGTTAACATATGATCAGCGTTAGGGGAAGCTGGTAGTTGGTTGAGGCGTTAAGCCGCTGTTAACCCTGCTTTATATATTGTGGACATCAGTAGCGTTAATCAAGCATTTAACTAGTGATCCACTCAACATTGAAGCCCATTCCCTCTCGTAAGTGCCGACAGGTTTTGATAGCAACGCGTATAATAAAATTAAACACTTACTTACATGTGCCTTTTTACCATATAAGACGTGTTAGACTTCTACGGAAGAAAACAAAGGTATATTAATGCTCTGGAACGTAGTGCTCAGGATTTTTAACGTTTCGCGACAAGAAAAAAATACGATTGCGTCATTAGTGGGAATGTGGGTGACGTGCATTCAGAATCTGAGGTCCTTATAATGAACACTGGACGCTTTTCACCAATGGACACTTTTGGGGTTTATCTGCAAGGGCTTACAGATTGACAGGCGATGTGCCTCCATGTTATGTGGTCGATCTTAACCCTGGTGGTATGCAATCGTGCGGAACATTGTCCTTTGGCGGGGTTTCAGCAGACATCAGTTTAAGTTTTGGCTGTAGAAGCAGTTCAGAGTTTGACACTTTTTTTCAAAATATGTCCCTTTAGGAGAAATAACAAAGCATTTTAAAAGAAGATAATGTCATGCTTGTACTACACATAACGCACTATCTTTTATGTGCGTTTACTGTCCATTTACTGGAATTCGTAGCATTTTATATGCTCTTACTCATACTGTGATCGAATTGGATGATACGGCATAGAAAGTTTACCAGGTCAAAGATTGCAAGATGTTTCCGACACTTTTAAAAAGTAAAATGCGTACTCCATAACCTCTGGACTGACCGAAGCCAAGTAATTCGCGATGTAGATCAGGCCTTCAACAAATGTGCCACGTTTTCGTATTTTCAAAATTCACGTATCACATTCATTTATGTTTCGGCATTTGATTAGACAATATCAAAATGTTACCAGTTAACCACTAAGCAAAATATTGTGTTTTTTATTGTCATTAATATAACAATTGTATTTGTTTGTTCGTTGATAAAGATACCAGGTAACATGTTTAAGAAGGTTTTATTCTGAATTAAAGGGCAGCAAAAGGACTATTTGCGCTAATTTACCGGCATTGCTAGGGTGATGTCCAATCCGAGGTTGCAGGTGTCTTGAAAATTTCATAATATTCAACTTTTTTCAGCAAAATTTCATCAATTTAACGTTTACAATGCATTATGCATGTTATTGTGTAAAACCTACGTACAAAAATTAAAGGTTTGTTGGCAATATTGCGAAAATTCATTTTGGAAATCAAGTTAACTAACATAAAATAAAACTGTTGCCGATTTTGAGGTATGTAAGTGACAAATCGTGTCCAAAATACCATAAAACTGGCCACGAAATTACCTTTACGATAATTAGACATCAAAAATACTTTGTTATAAAAATAGCATTTCCATCTTCGGATAATTTTTAATGCATGCCAAATGATCTGGCAGGCTGAAAGTCGTGTAATGAAAAACCGGCAACCCCATGTTTTTAGTTTATCTAGGACTTTGTTTCTTTGTCATCCCAATGTAATGGAACCCTTCCCAAAACAGTCAGTTCATGTCAGTATCTCTCCCAGAAATCCGTTTCGATGCCGGTTGCTTGCTTTGCATGTTGTAATTGCTGAATTAAGCAGGGCTTAAAAAAACAAATTTTTGTAGCAGTTGAAGTCTGGAATTGGGCATTTTTGTATCGTTGATTTATTGACGTTCAAAATTAAAATCTTTCCTGCCTCATTAACTTATGAACAAAAAAATACGAAGGATTTAATCGTATAACGTTAAACCTGCATGCAGCAGATAAATTGACCAACCATTCATCAATCAGCGGGTGAGGAGAAATATGATCTCCTACCCTGACAGCAAAATTGTAGAGTCGTCACTCTAATTGAGCAGGCGTGGAGTGCTTGCCATATTTAGTAGGCTCATTGGCGTTTGTTCACTATGCGAAGGCGAATGCGTAAGCGCACATTAACGCAGGGCAAGCGTGCCCCCCTCCACCTTCCCCCCGACATCACGACCGTGTCGCGTGCCCCGGCATAAGAGGTCCCAGCTTGGCCAATATGTTTACCTTGCAATGTTTATGCCGGAAAAAATGGAAGATGACAGAGAATTTTTCTGCCTGGCTCTGTGCGCGTAACCTTTGATGGCGTGTGAGGAGTTGCTATTGAAAAGTGTTACAGGTGTGACATCGGGAAGACATGAGCGGATGAGGACACGGGGAGAAGTGTTCACGCTGTCCGCGCGAAGGCACCTTACGAGTCTACAGTAATCTAAACGAGTCCAGCTTTGCCTAGCTTTGTCTAGCTCGGCCGTTAGTATTAAGGCCTTATGAATGCGAAAATCAGACGAAGAACAGCACAATCTGCCTGCAACAAGGTAAATAATACCTGTTGTGATTGCTCTCCCACGCCTAGGAAATGGATGTACCCACTTCCTCCGCTGAATCTTAAGTTGAACTTGAATATTCTCTTATATTTCTGAGCGATTCACTTGGATTCATCCCCGCACAGAATAACAAATATAATGCACATAATTGCATTTCAATCCGGCTTGTAAGGCCTAAATAATTGTTGTCGTTTAAATTATAGATGACACTCAGGAGCTGGAAGATGGCCAATTAGTAAGACTTTGGACAATTTTGCATCATCCTGCTTGTTGCATATTAACCTGCTACTAGAAGTGGATGCTCGATACCCGGTAAATAAACGGGCACCAGGCATTTTGCATATTTTGCCTTAAAAAATACATCGGTTCTACCTTTTCGTTCAATTTTTTTCTGTTATGGCCTTTAACTTTGTCAATATCGGATTTATAAATGAGTCAAATTACGCATTATCATCTTAAGTCTTGCACCGCGTTTGCTGTTATTTTGATCGCAGCATAAATCAAATTTTGAGATCTTTATGCGCAAAACATAGGAGACTATTATTGATTAACCCCCATTTTCGAACCTATCCACTTTTTACCAATGCCGATAATACTGAGCTAGCTATTGCAAAAAATCGAGTTCATCTATTAAGGCTATGTTTGCCTGGCCTCTTCCTGAGCCTACGAACGGCCTTCACTTACCGAGAGATGCCAAAATGGGAACGCTCGTATGCTTCAATCTATGGTATTGTCTAAGGAAAAGCTGTGTCAGAATTGCAGTTAGCGCAATAATGACATTCGTCAGCTATTATAAATAGTCTGCTCGGGACTATAAATAATTGAGCTGTCCACCTCTGCAAAATATAACACCTCCAAAAAAAGAACCTGCCTACTGACATACCAGAAATAAAATAAGTACGAGGGCTTGCGTATTTATAAAAGTTCAGCTGTCTTAAGCTTTAAATGTTCTTTTTAGTTTTTTCCTGTTCCATTTTCAAAAATTTTATATGATTTAGCGCCAAGTACTGACTCCAGAATCCAAAGGTGCATACCACAAGCACGAACTCATGGGGGTAATGACGTAGAGTGTTGGGTTTTAGAATAAAAAGCAGCGACGGCTGATTCAACAAATATTTTACTCAATGTTTAGATTTTTTGCCAAATCCGATCATCACAGCCATTCACAGAAAACAATAATCTGTGTCAAATGTAGGCATGATAGCCCTGAGAAAATATTAAAAGCCCTGATTAAGAAAGTTGATTACCCGTGCTTCGTTCATGTGATTGATTTCCCCCACTCATGCAGTGTTTTCGAAATAAAAGTTAAAACGGCTGTTTATTGCAATTGTGAGTGAACCCAAATCATGCTCGAGCATTCTAGTCAACAGCTTTCTCTCTTTATGTGTATCGCCGATCTTTTAAAGGAATAGTTAGGTTCCGCTTTGCCCAGGAGCAGGCAACACAAACCCTTCAAACCGTCACCAAGTGACTAAGTTGATATGATGTAGTGGACCCAAGCAAGCAAAGGGAGTCAGGAGTGGCCATTTCTGACTTATTAGACGTCATCAGTCAGTAATAACCAATTCCGAAAGTTTGCAGTCTCGAGTGTTAAACCCAGAACCCTTAAGTCATTGAGTTCAACATTCAACCACTAGTCTACGTGTTTCCTGCTTTATCGGTTGTGATCCGGAATATGATGAATGTATGTGTTTCACCGATCTTCTTAAGGAATAAGTAAGGTTTGCTTTGACCAATTGCTTTTTCGGATCTACTTAATCATATAAAATTAGTCACTAGGTGACAGTCTGGATGATCAGAATACAAAGATGCGATCACTGGAACAAGAGATTTATTTGCCTGACGTTTCAGATTCCGTCTTGAATCCTAAGTCAAAGGTAATCGTAAACAGGTCTGAGAAATGCGCAGATAAGGGGTGATACATGCACAGATTACACGGTATTTATAGTTCACAGCGGTCACCCGCATGCGGACTATAATTGTCAGTTCTTGTAGACACCGCTTGAGGTCTTAATTGGTGCGGTGATTGCTCATTAATTTCCACAGCGTTCTTGTCCCAGTTGGATGCGCGACAATTATGCCCGCTGTCGTCGGAGTTGTTGTTGCACCCAGTCCTTCCCATGTGACTGATTCTCTTGCTTAGGAAATGTATCAGTACACCGTAGGGGAACGCCAAATCGTTGCGCTTGTTGATGGACTGGGGGCTTGAAAACCATGATTCGAGCAGCTCGCGGCTCACGTGGTTGGCCCCTCTTGCAAGGATTTCGGCTTCGGCAAACTTGAAAATATGGTCGGGTCCCGTTGAGTGAGCTGCAACCTGGGAGTTGGCGTCTTTCCTCCTCACCGCCGCTGCATGCTCGGCCATTCGCGTCCGGAGTAATCTCCCAGTTTCTCCGACGAAGTTGCTTTGTCCGCAACTACACCAGATTCGGTAAACGACTCCAGCCGTTTCCTGCTGTGGCAGTGGGTGTTTCGGCGTCATGACCCGGTGCCTGAAGGTTGCTTCCGGCCTGTGTGCAACTCAAACTCCAAGTGGGGTGAGTAGACGGCTGACTGCTTTTAATACATTCTTCACGTACGAAAGAGCTCGCCAAACAATTGGGCCAGCTAGACTTGGCTTCTTCTCTCATTGACGCATGCACTGATTGACAAAATTGTGCGGGTAACCATTCGCTCTCAGTACCCATCGAACATATTGCAATTCAGCAATGTTGTCTTCCGCTTCGCTGCAATGCATCTCGACGCGCCGGAATAGTGCTCTTACGCAGCTGCGTTTGTGACCAATTGGGTGGTTGCTGTTGTAGTTCAGGCCTTGCATAGTGTTGGTTGCTTTCCTAAACACTTTAGTCTTCAGGCCACCATCGTCTTTGCGGCAAACGAGGACATACAGGAAGGCCAGTTGGTTGTTTTTTTCTTCCTTCATCGTAAATTTAATGTCCGGGAAGACGGCATTTAGACGTTCCTTGAATGTCAGCACCTGATCCCGCTCAATAACGACGAAGGTGTCGTCCACATACCGAGCCCAGAGGTTCGGCTTGGGGTGTCGGAAAACCAGTGACTCCAGCCGTTGCAGGACCGCCTCTGCTATGAGTCCAGAAATGGGTTCTCCATTGCCAACAGCGTTGTGTTGAGTTCGTGTGTCAGCGTTTTCGTGGGGTTGGATTTGCACGGGACGTAGGACTGACGATCGTCCAACAAAGTTTGAGCTTTGTGAATGTAGTCTGTCCTGTCAAATACGACAGTTGACCGCCCCTTGTCCGCCGGCACGATAACGAGGTCATTGTCGGCTCTGAGTTCTTTCAGTTCCTTACGGTCGACCTTGGAGAGAACGTCGCGTGGTCGATGTGTTATGAGGAAGAAAGATAAAATTTTCTTGATGATTTCCAACTTGTGGCAACGTCAAAAATAGCTATTGATTAGCAGTTAAATTTTGAAAGTTCGTTAACTATATACAAAAAGAATTTGCCTTTAGTCAAAGAACATTTTGCATTTGGCTATGGGTGAATACGTAGTTAATGAATAAATTTAAAAAAGCTTCTGGTCATTTTGCTTCTTTTCCGCGTACGATTTGATAAGTTTACTAATTGTCCGTCTTTCCGACGTTTAAATCAAACCCTTTAAAATAAAGTATAATAAAACAGCATTTACCGAACAAATGAGCTTTAAGCATATTATTTACTATGCAGATGGCCATGTTGGTCAACATTGGAATTTCTAGCAACAGCAACCAACATTTTCAAGCATAGAACATGTCTGCTAGATACCACGCATATTCGTATTCCATATAGTAATGAAAATCCTTTCCAGAATAGGTAACCTCTTTTAAAAAGCGTTTTTATAATGCATTTTGCTTGCACTTTACGGTTGATACTATCATTTTCCAAGGTTACCTCAGAAAATAATTGGGGACTTAAACAATTTCTTAAATTTATTTGAAGATAAATGATCACTTTTGACTTAAAATGAAAGAACATACCTTTCTCTTTATTATGGATTATTTTTCACTCAAAGATATTTATTCGAAGATCCATAATAAACTATGCAAAAATAACAGGTCACTAATATGACCATATTTTAACATAAATATTTTTCTTCTGTATGTTACGTTTCCAAATAACGCTTGAACCAAACCTATTGTTGACAAAAACTATATTTCTACATTACCTTTATTCAATAAGACCTTGTTTAATCACCCTTCGCAGTAAAATGTATGGCAAGGATTGGTTATGTTCAAAGGCGGCGTTGAGGATCAAAGACATCGCAACGAAAGGATTTTGTTGCTGCATTTGTGCAAAACAACTTCAAAGAATAGCTTAATATATTTTTCAAACTTCTTATGCTGCTTGTTTCTGAAAATTTATTCGCTACCTCAAACATCGCCTTTGGTCCATGTATGTTCATCGATGATGCTTACCTAAGCATAAGCGAAGTCATGTAAGGCAAACGAACGTTTTAAGATTAATTCAACATCAGACAAAACATTATAATAAGGGAGCGGCATGACAATAGCTTTCGTTTACTCTAGCCTCCCTTATATTACTGTATTGCCTAATGATGAATTAATCGAAAACGTTCGTGCACCTAATTTGACTTTGTTTGTTCCATTTAAGCAACTTCGCACATAATTTACCAGTACTGGAAAGGGTTTATCAGTTCACCTTTTGTTTCAACTAATTATGGAATTCTACCACAGCAAAATGTATAAAAAAAATATATTTATCCTGCCTTGCCTTATGGCAAAGGAATTTTTTTCAATGTAAGCATTCTCATGATTTAGCCAAAATAAGGGCCTATTACTCCCAATAACTTTAAATAAGATTGCAGTTTTTCAAAGCAAAGCCCAACTTCTTATTAAAAAATTCAGTTGATCCGAGTAACTTGTCTAGATAAACGCTTAACTGCTAAATTCAATTTCGTTTTGAAAGTTGTTTGCAGGATTCCCAGGAGTAAAATGCCATAAATTCTGACAAAGGTGATGCTTAAACTGTATGTACGTTGTCCGCTTGATAAATTTGTTTTTACTGTGGCAAAAATAAAGACTAAGCTGATGTGTTTTCATCGCACCATCTCGGTCGACTAATACTACTGGCTGCTGACAAGCCTGCTGACTATTTCGGCACTAAAGTTTTGTTCAGTTGTGGTAAAAAGCGAGGTGAAATTAATCGAAAACATGACCTCAACTAAAGTGAGTTACACTTCAGAAGATGCTGCAGGAAAATACCTTCTTGGCAACGTATTTCGGAAAAGCCACTGACCTACATTAAATGCGTTTTGCACTTAGTTATCCAAGGATTGGCTGTTTAAGATTAACGGTACCATTTTTGTACCTTTTTTAGACCATCTATCCTTACAGCAGATGTGTATTTTGCCTTAATTTTCAGTCTTATGAAAAACCGATCAACCTGTTATTTTGAATTTGTTACCTGGTTATGGCATCACTTTCGTTATCAGTTTTCCGTCACATAAGACGTACGCTTGTCCATCCTAGGGCGCGGCTGTGACCTTCTGAATGTAGTTGTTTTTATCATTACAATTTTAGAATTCGAAGGCCTGTTGCGACAATCATGATGCAGGTGTCAGCCACAAGAGCATTGAGTACATTATCATGTGCTCAGGCACCGATTTTGCGTGATACGTGCACGATTGCCAAGGTTGTCTTTTGTCTCGTAAGATGAACAACTTTGTTTAAAAATGAAATTAAGATGTGGCTAAAACGTGTAGGAAATCTGTGTTAACGTTGGTGAAGCAAGATACAGGGAGTGCAACACGGCCAGGAGGGACAAGCTCTCACAAACTAGCATGCTCACAATCCTGGAAAAACAAATCAACATTGACGCATTTAAAGTGAGCGTATACAGCAGAATTACTTAAGAAATGCAAATCTCAAACAGATTATGAACGGTTTTTGGTTTTTTGTTTTAAATAAGAATGCAATGGAGAGCATAGCAAATTGCATTTACAAAGAGTGACTGGATAAAAGCAAAAGCATTTTTAATGAAAAAAAAAAATTTTCCTAATGGCATTCAAGTTTCAAAAACGATACATATTGCGATACATTTTTATATAAATTTCAATATTAGAGAGCACTCAATGAATGATCATACAGTTTTTCGTAGATATTATGCATTTTATACAGTTAATAATTTGACTACATATCTTTATTATTAAATGACGATAAATTTAAGATTGCAATTTAAGTTCTGGCACATTTTCGGGCCGAAAGAGTGTCTTGTGTAGAAACAGCTTCTGTTCGAAACTTTCGTTACGATTTTTAAATAAAAAGACAGAGCGTATAGAAAGATCAGAACATATGCTGTTTTTCCAACGAGCAATAAAATGCCTTTTATATTATACTTTATAGAAGGCCCTTGAGAATTTATTTACATGTAGAAAGACTGCTTATTAGCTCGATGTATGGGTGATGCAACACTTGCACAAATATTTTCAAGGTGAGATTTCCAAATGATAAATTTAACAATTTACAACAGCCTATAAATGATAGCGCACCCTGAATTATGAACATCAAAATATATTCATCTTGAGAATATTGGCTATGACGTTTTCAAGTTTCTCTTACATTCAAGCTGCTTCCAATAAGCACAATTGAATACCTGGAGACTATTATTTCAAGCCTTAGTCCCAAAGTGAGATTTTAGAGCTTTTATTCTGACCAAAGAAGCAACTAATTCACCTGCTCACTTGTCATAAGACATTTATTTTCAGACTTTATTTTGCATCATTATAACAAATGTTATGCTGTCATTTCTGCGTTAGAATGTGTTTATTAGTCTGCATAGGAGTAAATCCAGTAAACTTTGTCATCTCCCCAGTAAGTTTGTACCAATATTTTCAAATGAAATATGTCCTACCTAAATGCGGTTTTCAGTGTTAAGTGCCTATGCGCCAAACTTAGGGTTGGCACAACACTAGCTCGCTATTTTGCGTAGCTTCGAAAGGGCATGTTGTGAAGATAGTTGCCACAGAAAGAGCGAAATTTTATTTACAGATTTCTGAAAATTTCTCTTTGATAATTCAAAGGCTAGTTAGGCAAGCGTACGTTTACTTCCGATCAATAATCTTCAGGCTTATTAATTTTGTGAGAAAAGACGAACATTATCGATTGCTAATTTAAATGTGCTTCTTCACATATAGATGTATAGGCCTGAAGAGAATTTATCGAAAAGTTACCAAATAAATGAAAAGGTTCGCTTTCCAGGTATGAATGAGGAAGAAGACTATTCGTGTACTGGATCAATTGTTTATTGTCCTGAGCTTTTGAACTCTTACAGGAGTTCATCTTCTGAAGATAATTTTTTGTAAGAGTTTGAAAGCTCAGGGCAATGAACAAATTGATCCTGTGCTCAACAAGTCTTTTTCCTCATCCATACCTGGAACGCCAACATTTTCATTCATTCGCGAACTAATAGGGATTTAATAGACACGCCAATGACTCAAAAAAGGGTTGTGCCTTAAATCCTGAAGACTCATTGACACTGTTGAAATACTCCGACAAGTTGCGCTACGCTTGTGAGTGAGATTGGGCTTATAAGGGTATTGAGTGTAAGTATGTTTTCGGATATGAAAAACAAGACCCAATACTTGATAAAGTAATGCTTCGATAGCCTTAAGCGACAGCTGCATATAATTGCTTACGTCACTTCGTTTTACCATCAGCTGATGCTTGCGTATACGCTACTCCAGCATGCTTTACTTGCCAAATGTTTATTTCGAAGAAGTTACGGTATACTGACCCCAACTTCAGCCAGAGTTTTATGAGGCCTCCCTTTTCAAAGCCCTATAACACTTAGTAGCTTTAACTTGTTGTGTAATGCCAGCACTTGGTGTCATTAGGTGCAATCAATTGCGTGCAAAATTTCAGTTATGTATGCTATTGTGCCCAGTTTTAGCGTTTGGACCTGCCATTGTCGAACACCGGGACGTTCATTGCGTAAACAAATGTGGTCGCTTACATGCCCGGCCTCATGGGTTATTTTCTGTTGCCTACGTTAACATGCCCAATTGACTTTTCTTTGATCTGTTTCTTCAGATACCTTTTGTGACTTTTCGCTTTTTTTCCGAAAAAACTGAATTGCGCAGTGTAAAAAAATATTGTCTCTTCAAGTATCAGACGTTCAAGAAACCACAAAGTCAATGCGAATTCCTGTGATATTTGCTGAAGGTTTTGGAGGATACATTCAATGATATGCAGAAGTTGCCAAATAACATGCCTTTTTCATGTGATTTTTGACTTGGTACTAAACACTATTTTGACTCAGTTAGTTAATTAAGAGCAATGGCCATCTATTTTTGGGGAAATTAAAAATAGTCCCAAACGAAAGAAATTATGAATGCTATTACAAAGGAGAGAAATAAATTGCATAGTTATGATGATTGTGCTAAAAAGGATCTCCAAACTAAGTTAAATTGGTACAAAAGATATTTTTTCCAGAAAAAGAACAGTTTGAAGTTAAAGAAATCACATTTAATTGCATCATAATTGCAGATTTTAATTTTTCAAATTATTTTAAGCTATCAAGTGAAGTTTTTTTCGCACAAATCGCAGTATCAAAAGAGAATTTTTTTGAATGCACCAATGACGATCATTATATCCCTGCACAAAAACAAAATGTCCAACGTGAATGCGCAATTAAGACAAAGAACGGCTTGCAAAATGTTAAACGCATAGAAGCGAAAAAAGGACAGAAACAAATGCTGACAGTGGGAATTAAATTAACCTGCAGAACAAACGAACACATCCAGATCTAAATTTCGAGGAATTGGCCAGTACCGAGAACAACAATGAAACCGAACAACAATGAAAGGCCTGGACTCGGCAACACATATAGTAGGAGAAATGACACCTTAAAATCGTGAAATAAATCAAATATTGTGAATGCGTATCCCCGCAAGAAAAATCAGGTCGATAAGTTCAACACAAAGGCGCTTGACTACAAATAGCTAATCCGGCGTGACACTCACTGGAAGTTTTCGTTTAGCCCCGCTGCTGGCCTTCTCCAATTCTTCATAAGTTTTACATATTTACTATTAAATAACGAAATTTTAACTTAACTCATTTAATTTATCAACTTGGAGCCGCTTCGCAATTGGCCTTACATGATTCGCCATTTACACCAACGAGTGGATTGAGATCTTCCCATTTTTCGACGATATGTATCCCAATTGATTGCACAAATTGTCAATAGACATGCTGTTTTGTTTCAGTTAAAATAATTGCAATAATACGAGCCAACTAAACCAATTCTCCTTGGTTCATTGTAATCCGACGAAAAAGTATACCGGAACGAAAAGCGGGTACCTAAAATGCTTCAAAGTTTGCATCAGGCCTCCGACCTAATTCTTTTTTCACTGCACATCGGTGACCAGATCTCTTATATCAAGTCTACAGTGTATAAAACGGCATTTTCAGCTCCCTACGATAACTGCTTAGCTTACGTTGCTCAAATTGTTTTCTGCCGACTGCTGGTAGTTATCACATTGTACAATGTTGATGTGTTAGGCTTTGTAAACATCAATGGGTTAACGTAGGGTTAGTTATCCAGAAGGCAGCTTTATGAGCGCAGTATGTTTATTTGAGCAAGTGCATTTGTTGTCAGTGTGGCAACATTGGTTGCTTAATAACCGTCTATAAATATTTAAGGTTTACTCTGCTGAATATCAAAAAAATTCCACACTAAGCCTTTGAATTGTCACTTAAAAGGCCCCACTCCGAGTAAAAACATACATTTTAACGAGTGCTTTAAGAAACTTTCATGATGGAATTTAATTTGGTAGTTAAGCATATATTCTGCCAGATTGTTTTGATCAACTTAGTGAAACTTAAAATTATAAAGGCTTAAGTTCAGAAAAATGTCCTCTTATTTAAAAATAATGGATCTAAATAGGCACTTATTTTGGCAAAACGATGAATAGTTTTACAACAAAGAAATTCCCTATCCTTTAAGTTACGGCAGAAACAAGCATTTTATTTATATGCATTTTGCTATCAAAGAATTCCATAAAAGTTAAAACAAGGCGAATAAGAACTGTAAAATGGAGTCCAAAATTGCTCAAATGGAACTGAAGGAACGATTATCAGATTAAATTTATTTTCAGAAACAAGATTAAATTGAACATTAAACAATTTTAATGAGCTTATTTTTGAAGCTTTTTTGCACAAAATGCATTAAAAAAGCATTTTTGTTACAATTTTGTTTTACCGCACCACTCTACCTCCACATAAAGAAATTGTCAGCATGTGCTACCGTGAAGTTTATGTAATAAAGGCCTTTTTACATTTAAGTCATGTAAAAATACGTTTTTTGTAAAATATACCTCCCGCTTATTTGTTGTTGATAAACGGAAAAGACAGAAGATAAATAAGTATTTCAAAAGAGCCATATACATGATTAGCAATTTTTAATTCCCAAGCTGTTAACTATGGTGTCATAAATAAACTTATGCGGAAATAAGAACACAATAAGAAAAGAAAGGCCCCGAAAAACTGCATGGATTTCGCACCAAAGTCCATTGCCAGGAAGGAACAAAATTGGCCCGCGTGAGCCCGAAGCACGCAGTAGATAAAAAGGCTGGCACTGCACCAATATACTCCCGTCTCAAAAATAACCATCAATCAATCGAGTAGGTTAAGGCATTTCACTTCGGAAAACTGTCAGAGAGTCCAACTGGATTGATGCGTCCCAGACCTCTGAAGGTGGTCATGGCCAGCAGCCAAGAAGCGAAGCTCATCCTGTCTCAGCGTTTTAGAATAAAGGACTCTCACCAGGAGATTTTTTTAAACGGGATTACTCACTAGCAAAACGAGACTAACGTCGTCAACTCCTTACAGAAATGAAGAAACGGCAAAGCAAAGAGAACAAAACTTGTTTTTTTCCAAAAACTAAGTGATACAACGTCCATTGATCTCACGTTGGGCAGGTTGGTTCCGGATAACCACTCAATCAACCCAGTAGGTGGAGGGTTGAGCCTATACATAAAATCCACCCTAACATGCCGAAAAATAAAACTAAAGTGCATTTAAACCAATGCACAAGCCTGCTGTCTATATAAGATCAGCTTAAGATTACTTTGTACCAAGTGACACCAGATAATAATAATAATATTTTTATCATCCCAGTTAACAGGCAATTGTTAAGAGTTGGTAATGCACCTCTTGGGCGCCTTCCAACACATCAAAGACCGGAAAAAAACCTAAAAGAAACTCCATATGTTGCAGCCAGTATTGGTTTTGTTTCAGGTTTTTTGTTTTATCAATACTGGGCGAGATAGGGAGTTTGCTTCAAGTGAAAAAAACCTGCCTTCAAAGGTATGATACAAACGGAATAAGTGTAGAGTTGTAAGCTGAGTTGACTCATCAGCAGGAGATCTGTTTCATGTCGTTTAAAAACATTAGTTCCAGACGGAGAGGGTTGGCACAAGAACACAGTTTTCTCAGTCTTCCTTCAATGGTTGTCGGCAAAAGTTGCGCGCTATCGGCTGAAGGGTTAGCAGACTGCGGGCTGCTGCTTCAGCAGCATGAAGCCTGGCGGGGTTCAAAGTCCACGAACGCCATCAGAGTGAAAGAGATATTCCACCGAGTCAGCACCCGAAATTCGTGAAAGTTTTCCTGAATGTAGAAAACTAGTTATAGCTTTCTTAAACATAGGGTAGTTTTGCTGGGTTTTAATACTTTTGGGCAGCTTATTCAAGATTGATATGGCATTTACTGAAAAGAATTGCCAGTACTTAACTGTACGTGCCATAGGAAAAAAATAAAAATACGTCTCGATGACTGGCGCGTCGAGAGTGCTCAAGCTGCCTTATTGTACTAAGAGGATTAAAGGTTTGACCATTCAATAGTTTAAACAGTAAAAAAAGACCCTTCTGCAATCGACGAAGCCATAGGGGATCCAGCTTTATAAGTTCGCACCTTTGTTGGTAGGTTAAGTTACGGTGTTGTGTAGTAAAAAGTCTTCTAGTGAAGAAGTGCTGCACCTATTCTATTTTCTTCCGTTCACTAGTGCGCAGAAGACTGAATAAGGGCGAGCAGTATTCGAGACTAGGTCTCACGTACATATTATAAAGGCTAGTTCTAGATGTGGTCTGTATAACGGAAACGTGGTTATCCGCAAAGATAAACGATCGGGATTTCGCTCTTCCCGGTTTTTAGCTGTTCCGAAAAGACAGAGCCGGGCGTCAGGGTGGGCGTGTGCTCACCTATGTAAGACATGGCCTGCACGTGTCAAATGAAACTGACCACCTCGTGTCCGATGTAGAGGCCTTTGAGATCACTGACAGAACACCGGGGTCTTAAGCCCTTGACATCTTGGTGGTTTATCGATCACCGTCGAACGATCAAGAGTCAGACAATAGCCTGATTGAGGAAGTTAAAGCATTTGCCGTGCTATCCAATGTCATGATTATAGGCATCTTTAATGCTCCGCATATCGTCTGAAACCTCAATTATATGACAGGGTAAGAATTAAGTGTCGATCGCTGACTACTACGCACGGTACAAAAAGCCTATTTAGCACAACACGTCGTATCTCCAACCAGGCAGTGTAAAGGGCAACAGGCTTACTACCTAGATTTTTTTACTTTCAAAAGCGCGTGATAGCGTAGACATCATAAGTTGTTTACCTCGTCTAGGCAAAAGCGACCACGTAGTACTGCAGTGGGAGTACTCACTGTTCTGTAAACCTGATCGTAGCGCGACCGTTAGATAGAACATATGGTGCGGAAATTTTAACCAAATGAGAACTGAATTGCGCAGCGTAGACTAGAGGGAGGCATTCACGGAGTGTGTCCACGAGGGGCCAATTACCAGTTTCTGCCCCATCTCGAAAATGAAAGCCACAAATAGGCCCCAGTGGCTAATAAACACGCTGAAGAGGAAGGTTAACCGTAATAAAATGCTGTTTCGAACGTATCCGAGAGAGAAGATTACCGAGTCGTACAACAAGTACAAAGCGCCGAGAAAAAGGGTTAAAGGCCATGTACTAAAAACCCGCCAAATTTTCGAGAGTGACCTAATCAACCGTGCATTAGGAAATCCTACGGTCTTCGGCAACTACATAAGCCTATCTACCCGAAATCAGAACCCCATCCCGTTGTTAAAAACGGATGATGGCGCCGAAATTTGCGAGAACTAAGGAAAGGCTGAGCATCTATCCGGGTTCCTTCAGTTGGCTTTTAATAAGAGGTGGAGCTCACCATTATAAATGTTAGTACCGAGGAGATACCGACTATTTTCTCAGTTGGGCTTACAGAAGTTACAGCCCTACAAGAACTTTTTAAGCTTCAAGACATGCAGTCACCAGGACCGAAAGGCATACCTGCAAAGCTGTTGAAAAAGCTAGCCATGGAGTTGGATGAACACCTGCAGTTACTCTTTCGGGCCTCCCTAAACACAGGCCAACTGCCATCTGACTGGAAGACAGCGTGGATCTCACCCATACAGAAACGTGGGAGTCGGGCGTCCGCAAACAACTTCAGGCCAATAAACATTCTTCAATATGCAGCAAGATCATGGATCGAATAATCAAAGTAGACTTGATGCAATTCTTAGTGTCATCGACTTGTTTCTTATAAACAGCACGGATTTCGAAGGTGGGCGGTCCTGCTTGACAAAACTGTTCTTCTGTCTAGAGCAATGGACCAGAGCGCTTGACCTAGGAAACACGCTGCACGCAGACTTCATAGATTTCAAGAAGGCATTTGACACAGCCGCATCAACCTCTCCTATAGAAGCTTAGACGTATAGAGGTAGCAGGCAACCTTTTGAGATGGATTGAAAATTTTCTGACGGGCTGAACTCAAACCGTATGTTTGTTGGTCACTGATCGACGGAGGTGGCAGTGTATAGTGGGGACCCCCAGGGTTCTGATCTGGGTCCTATCCTTTTCTTTATATAAATTGACGACTGCATAAATAAATTAGACTGTGAAATTCCATTTTTGCCGACAGATTTGCACAGACTCGAGCAATCGTCAAAAAAGTGGCTCCTACCATTTAATGTCGCCAAATGCAACATTATGCACTACAGTAGTACTAACACTTTGGAGGGTTGACAACATAATTAACACACTGCCATTTAAGCCTTGAAACCTTGGACAGTCAAAGACAAAGAACCTTTGAAAGGGTACAACGAAGGGCAACTAAGGTAGTGCGACGCCAAGCGTACCTTCCTATCGAGACACGACTGACCAATCTTGACCATTTTCCTCTGGATTACAGACAGCTGCGCGGTGACCTTATACAGGCAGTTCGCATGCTGCGGGATTAAAATTGCTGCCTAGTATCCAAATATTTATTTGAGCTGGCCAGTATTACTCGATTGCGAGGACACCCTCTCAAGCTAGGTGTGACTGGGGCAAGATTTAACACACGAAAAGTCTTATTCGCTGTGAGAGAAATCCAGACATCTTCATGTCCCCATCTGTGGATACGTTAAAGATGCAGTTGGATCAGCAAAGAAAAAGACTTCCTGTAATGAAGCGAGCTAATTATATTACAGTCTAACTTAAAAGAAACACATACTGCTCGCAACTTTTCAGTTATATGTTTGTTTAGAATAACTGATTGCACGTTTCGTACTTGGTTCGGATGGGCATATGACAGGCGCATCTCCGACACAACGACCACTGCAGTCATCTCCCCCTTGTGACCATTAGGATAATTAACAACCGCGATGGCCTTTTCTTGACATAATCCAAACACTTTCAGCAGCAGGACATCCGATTAACATGTTCCCTTCCCCCCACATGTAAAAGTTTTTCTCTTTAAAATGCCACAAATGGCATTCAAAACTTAACTTATGAACGATGTCTAAGGCTTTTTTACTGTCTTCTCCATTACTGGCATCGCAACATGTTCCGCGTGAAGCTATGGACAAAGAGGGAGTTCAAAGATATTTACCTATATCTCCCTGATATAATTGAACTGAATTGAACTGAAGTTCCTTCATATCCTTTCAAGTTAAACAATTTATCTTCAGGTAAATGAAATACATTTTCAAAACTCTCCAATTTCAAATACTTGGACTAAAGCAAAACGTTCATTTTATATGAAGAAATTGACTTCATCCCATTTTTAAAAAATCAAAATATTTTTATATTTTGTCGTTGTTTAAAGAAATTTTATATTTCTGAAACCTTGCAATTATCAAAAAAAATGCTTTCTTAACAAACAGCTAGTACTGATTACAGTTATTTTAAGTACTTGATATGCCTAATCGTAAATGCTTTTCACCTATGCGCGAGAAATGATCAAACATTCACCAACTTAGGCAAGCGGCTTTTGAATTCAAGCCACCCATTTTTTTTTTGCTCTTTATTCACGCGGCGATTTATTATCCTATACCATCCTCCCTAATCCTCATCTTTGTTTGTCTGCACTGGTGATCATGAGGTCATTTCTACAGTACGCTGCTTCCTTTTTAAATGCATGAATCTTATCTACAACACAACAACATTCCAACATTTGTCAAATGAGGCCAATCTGTCACATTTGCTATTCAATGACTTCGAAAATTTTCCCCACCACACGGAAAAGAACACACAGATCAGGTTGGCCACAAGGAAACAAACGTAAGCCTCTACAATTATTGTCACTTCCAGGTTTCATGTCGACAAATTGCAGCTCCCTGTTTAACAAAAGTGTCGAATTATCGGAACTCATGTTAAAAAGAGAACATAAGAACTCTGCAGTCATCTGTTTGTAAGGAATTTGGCCTGACAGTGACATTGCGCCGGAACTCATCACCCCACAATATTTTTACGCCTATCGTTCGGACAGAAAATCCTTAGCGAGCGGCAGAGGTGGTGGAGTGGCTGTCTTTATTAACTAGCAATGGTGCACAAATTGTAAGTCCCTATTCTCGTATTCAGATGACTTAATAGACGCCATTGCTGTAGTATGCAAGCCCAGGTTTTTCAGCAATTTTAAAGGCATCATTTTTGTCAGTATTTACATTCCTCCCTCTACATGCCAACGTGCTTTAGGCACCTTTTCGATTTCCTTTCCCAAAAACTTGCTGCACTGTCTTGCGAGCATGTCATAATTTTAAGAGGTGATTTCAACCGTGTAAATCTTCGTCCCATTACACTGTTAGGTTAAGACGATTTAGTTTCCTTCAACATTCGTGCCGACGCCCCTCTGGATCATATATTGACCAACCGTCTCAAACTTTTTGTCATCAAAAGTAGAGCACCGTTGGCAGGCTCAGATCATTCTGTGTTATTGGGACTGCCAACCATCTATAGTAGCTCCAACAAAGGGCTGTTAGTAATTCCCAAGAGGAAACTAATTGTTCGAGACATCTCCCCGCATAATATTCCTTTGCTCCAGACCGTCACATCTGGAAATATTTCTACCCTTCTAGAGTACTCAGATGTCGAATCATGCTGAAGACATCTTACTACTTTTTAAACAAAATTTTTAACGTCTGCTGTCCTCTTGACACTGTCATGGTTAGACCTGACATAATAGCTTCTCCCCACCTAAAATCTTTGAGACGTCAAAAGGAATCGTTCTATAAACTAGGTCTGCGAGATAGACTAAAGGATCTGAACGCCCAGATAAGGCGTGAGAGTTCCAGGCTGAATAACCTTTTTTAGTCAGCTTTTTAATTATTCCACATCTTCCGCTCCTCTCACTTCCTCCGAAATATGGTAGAGTCTCAAACGTCTCACTGGTCAATGCAATACACTGGCGCATGTTAATGCTGACTTAGATAGCTTAAACTCCAACTTCATCCACAATCCCACCGACTCTTATCGCCCGACAAATGATATTTTCTACGATCTCCAAACGCATGTTTGTTTGTCAAATATGCGGATGACATGGTTGTCGGCCATCCTCTCAAAAGCCAGACCCATCTTCAAACACTGAAGGATGGATTGGACCATGTCACAACATGGTTGTCAGAAAAAAGCCTTTTACTTTATGAACGGAAGTCAGTCCAGAGTATTTTCAGGCTGCGACCCTCCTCCACTCCTGAAACCATCGACTTTCTGCCTAATAAGGTATCCTCCTTCCGATACCTTGGTGTAACAATAGCTTCCAACCTCTCATTTACTCTTTATATTGAAGACCTTTTAATAAAATCCGCAAACTTTTATATTATATACGCCGCTTGCGTTCTTATAGCACCCCGCAAGCCCTCAGCTGGCGTTGTATAGACGCTTGTATCCTCCCTTTCATTCTTTACTGCTCTCCAGTTACCTTTCCAGCACTCCTCAAAAAAGACTTCATTATTATTTAACGTATTCTCCGCATGCTTTCTTCAGCTGCTGGCTATTCCTATGCTTGTTTAACTTACCTTATAATTCAGTGACATTGAAAATCGGTCAAAATGTTCGTGGACCGTATTTTTAGTGATGACTCGCTCTATCTACTCCGAACAAATGGCTGCGAAGTCTTCTCGTACGACACGCCGAAACTTCCGACATATGACATGTCGTACATCAGCCTACCAGAATTTGATACTCCCAGTCTTAGTACGCTTTCTCACGTGCGGAGAAACGGAAATTGAGATACTGTAGGCTGACTCGGTTCCATAACTGATGTGGTAACCGTGTAAACTTCTTACTTTGAGTTTTCTGCGATCTTCGACCGTTAACTCTTGAGTTTTTGGACCCGTTAAATAACTTTAGTTCTTGCTCTCCGTGAATAAGCCATTTTTTGCTGAAAGTTTGATATTATCATCAAAATAAAGTCCTCATCATTATCATATAATGCTAGTTAAAACGATACGATATGTTGTACGGAATTATCGGGGAACTCATCTAGCACTTTAGAGGCCGGACGAACACAACTTGGACCACAAAAGAGCCAGCGGTACCTTGTTTAGCGGGTTCGACGCGCCGCCGTAAAAGAGGACATGTTTAAGTTGGCTCTGGAAAACATAAAGGTAGCCATAATTGGCCAATGACCGCATTGCAATTGGCGCACCTGTCGGTATTCACATGAGAAACAACAATGCAACGGGCATGCGAAGGCGGGTCACTTTGACTCCACCACTCTTGCTCACTTTTGGCTATAAGTGAAGCTGCTTTAATGTTTTTCTTCAAAATCCATGTCGGTCTCTTGTATTTTTTATTTCTTGTCGCATTTTCTCTATTTTCTGAATTGCCCTTAACTTGCCCTTAACTTATCTGGCAGACATTACCGTTGACTAAATAACATACTGTTCGCTTCTTTTCAGTAATATGTTTGTAAAGAATAAGGATTTATCCCATGCTCCGTGCCCCCGTGCTCCATCGTCTGGTCGGCAGCACCGGTAACCAGCACCAGTATATGATGGGAACACCTCCGACACTCGGTATTGTTCTAATGACCACCGCGATCTTTTCCTCGTATGACCATTAGGATATTGAAAAACCGCGATGGCCTCTTACTGACATCATTCAAAAACTTTCAGCAGCAGGACATTCGATTCACATATACCCTTCGCCTCCTCCCGCCACCGGCGACAGTTTTTTTCCTTAAAATCCCACAATTTGCATCAAAACTAGACTTATGAAAACTGCCTTAGGAGTTTTTTTTTCGTCCACCCCCTACCACAGTTCCATTATTGGCAACGCCATATGTTCTGCATAAATACTTTGTACAAAGAGGGATTTTTCAGGTATAACTTATATTTCCCCAATATAACTGAATTAAACTGAACTTCTTGATTGTGTCCTGTGGTGAAAAGCAAATGAAAAAAAAAAAAACACCGTTAAGCATAGAACCTTCTAAACTGACCATTTTGTTATTTATTTTTTTCGCATTTTCTCTATTTTCTGAATTGCCCTGTCGTACCTTTAGTTTATATATGCCTGCTGACGGTCAGTTTAGAAGGTGCTGTCCTCAATGTTGTTTTCGATTTGATGTACACCACAGGACAAAATCGATAAGTTCAGTTTGGTTCAGTCTTATTAGTGTAATAAAGTTGAAAACATTTGCCATCCCTCTTTGTACAAAGCTTTGATGCAAAACGTGTGGCGTTGCCAGTAAAGGAACTGCATCAGGAGGGGGACAGTAAAAAAAATCAAAAGGCATTTTTCATAAGTCTACGTTTTATGCTTATTATGGGATTTTAAGGAGAAAAAACTTTCGCCAGTGAGGGGGGGGGGTGGCAAAAGGTATGTGTAAATCGGATGGCATGCAGCTGAAAGTGTTTGAATCATGTCAGGAAGAGGCCATAGCGGTTAATCAATATCCTAATGGTCATACGAAGAAAAGATCACGGTTGTCACTAGAGCACCACTGAATGTCAAAGATGCGCCCATCATTCACCCTTGCTGGTTACCAGGTCAGCCGACCAGATGATGGAGCATGGGGCACGGAGCATGGCGCACAGAACACGGGATCAATCGTTATTCTAAACAAACATATAACTTAAAAGTAGCGAGCAATATGTTTTTTTTTAACGCTAATGTCTGTCAGATAAGTCTAGTGGCAAATCTTACTTGCTGACGAGCGGGTAATGCAATTTGTTTATAATCATCACAGAGGCAGTTGTTTGTGTTTGTCCAACTGCATCATAAACGTGTCCACATAAAGGAAAATTACAGTGTATACGGGCAGGGCATGCCATGACATGCCATGCCTCTATTACCCTCTGCGAGAAGAATAATGTTTGTGTGTTCAATCATGCCCTAGTCACACGCAGTTTGGGAGAGTATCCACGCAATCTATTAGTAGTGGCCAGCTCAAAAAAATCGTTGGATACTAGGCAACAATTTTGATCCCGCAGCATGCGAAATGCCTGTATAAGGTAACCGCGCAACTGTCTGTACTCCAGAGGAAATAAGGCAAGAGTGGTCAGTCACGTCTCAGAAGGAAGGTACGCTTGCCCTCGCACTAAGTTAGTTGCCCGTCATTGTACCCTTTGAAGGATTTTCTTGTCTTTGACTGTCGAAGTTTTCCAGGCTTGGATGGCAAATGCCATTTGGGGTCGCACAAACGTGCCGAAGACATTGCCAAAAAATACTTCACCAAACTTAGCAATGGCGCCCTTGATTAGATACAAGCTCGACATTGCGGATTTGGCCACCTTCAGGCAGTTGACTAATGGCTTAAGTGAGGTCATGAAGCACCCCTCCAGCTCCTTCTGGGTCTTTAACTTTGGCAGCGGCGTGTGTTTTAGGTTGTACACTCTCTGATAGAAGAGTAAGTACTACCGCAGCGCATTATGTTGCATTCGGTGACATAAAAAGGCAAGAGTTACTCGGTTGAACATTGCTTGAGGCAGTGAAAGTCTACGTGCAGATTTGCTTCATCGTCTGAGCTGCAAATAACTTTCCAGAGTTGTAAATCGTCCTTGAACATTGCGGTTTCACAGTCAAATCCACTTATGCAGTCGTCAATATATATTGAGAGAGGATAGGGCCCAGAACGGAACCCTAGGGAGACTGCACTATCAACCGCCACCTCTGCAGATCACTGGTTACCAAGGCATATGGTTTGAGTTTGGCAATTCAGAAACTTTTTACTAATCAAAAAAGGTTGCCTTTTACTGCTATACGTCTAAGCTTGTATAGAAGACGTTGATGCAGCAGTGTCAAATGCCTTCTTGACATCTATGAAGACTGCGTGAACCATGTTACCCTGATCGAGTGCTCTGTTCCATTGCTCTAGACAGACGAGTAGATTTGTCAAGCAGGACAGTTCTGCTGCGGAATCCGTACTGTTTATCAAAAAGAAGTCGATGACACTTTTGGAATTGCATGAAGTCTATTTTGATTATTCGCTTCATGATATTGAAGTAAGGTTTTTTGGCCTGTAGTTGTTTGCGGACGCCCGACTCCCACTTTTGTGTATGGTGAGATCCACGCTGTCTTCCAGTCCGAAGCCCGAAATAGTAACTACAGGTTTTCTGCCAAATCCACGGCTATCTCTTTTAAAAGCTTTGCAGGTATGCCGTCCGGTCCTGGTGACTACGTGTCTTCAAACTTAAGAAGTTTTTTGCAGAACATTATCTTCCATTATATCAACTTAGTCAATGGTTGAAATCTCCTCTGTATTAAATTGGTAACGGTTAGCTCGAGCTCTAACATAAAAACAAACTGAGAGAACCCGGAAAGATGCTCAGCCTTTGCTTTGTTCTCGCAAGTTTCGGCGCAAACATCCGTTTTTAACAACGATATGGGGTCTTTTTTCTTGGTTGATAACCTTATTTTATTGTTGATGAACTTCTGATTTATTACTGCACGGTTTATTAGGTCACCCTCTTAGCTTTCGCGGGTTTTCAGTACAAGGCTCTTTAACATATTTCTCTGCGCTTTGCCCTTGTTGTGCGACTCGGTGATCCCCCTTTTGGACACGCTAAAAACAGCTTGTTTACGGTTAAACTACCTCGATAGCGTGTTTATGAGCCACTGGGGCCTCTTTGTGGCTTCCGATTTCGAGATGGAGCAGAAACCGGTAATTATTTCATGTTTACGGCCGTTAACACCGACCAATTCGCTTGGACAGAGCCGGAGAATGTATCATTTCAGTCTAACCTGCGAACTTCGGTTCTCATTTGATAAAAATGTCCGCGCCATATTTTGTGTCTAACGGTCGCGCTACAATCAGGTACAGAGAAGGGTGAATAGTTCCACTGCAGTACTACATTGGCGCTTTTGCCTAGTGGAGGTAAGCAATATACAACGTCTGCACTGTCAGGCGCTTTTGACAGTACAAGATCCAGGCAGTTGGCCTGTTGCCCTTCACTGTGCCTGTGCAGATATAAGATGTGTTGCGGCACAAAAGGTTTTCGTTCTGCGCATAGGAGTCAGCGATCGAAACCTTATGCTGACCCTGCTGCAGAACTGAGGTCTCAGTCGATATGCGGAGCATAAAAGTCGCCCATAATCATGAAATTGGATCGCGTGACAAATGCTTTAACTTCCTCGATCAGGCTTGTATCTGACTGTGAATCGTTCGGCAGAAGTCGATAAACTGCCAAGATGTCAAGGGCTTGAGAACCCGCCGTTCTGACGGTGAACAAAGGGCCTCTGTAGCGGACGCGAACTGGCTGGTTTTGTTTTACAGTAGCAGGCCATGTCTTAAATAGGTGAGCACACCCCCACCCTGACGCCCGGCTCTATCTTTCCGGAACAACTGAAAACTGAAAAAAGCAACTTCCCGATTGTCTACTTTTGTGGATAACCATTTTTCTGCTATACAGATCATGTCTGTTTCCACTTGACACTTATTAATCCTGAGCTCATCTAATTTAGAGAGCGGGCTTTGTGCATTGGTGTAAATCCATTAGGGTTTCCTTTCTCGGCTTGTTTAGGTAATTTTTAAGTTCAGTCTCAACCCTTCCCTTTACTGGGTCGACTGCGTGGTTATCCGAAACGAACCTCTCCAAGGTGAGAACAATGGACGTTAAATCACTTGGTTATTGTAAATAACCAAGTTTATTTCCCTTTTGTTTTTTCGCTCCTTCATTTCGGCAACAAGTTTTGACGTTTGTTCCGTTCTGCAGCTGAGAAATCCTGCTGAAAAGAAACTTTTGCGTGAGAGTCTTCTATTCTAAAAGGCTTAGACAGGATGAGCTTGGCTTCTTGGCTGCTGGCCATGACAACTTTCAGAGGTCTGGGTCGCGTCGATCCAGTTGGGCTCTCTAGCCGTTTTTCAAGGCAAAAGGCCTTAACGCACTTGATTGATTCATTGGGTCCCATCATTTTGGTCATGTGTGGACCGAAGAGCTGAATGTCTACGGAATGCGGGTCCATGGGAGTGGTTGTGGTTGATGCAGTTAGAGCCTGTATTATGATTCTTGATTCTCTTTTACCAATATTTGTATGCTTAGGACACTGTCGCTTACATTCTGCTTAATAGCTCTTGTGCTGCTATTATGACGTTCATGTTTGCGACCGGAGTCTATGTTTGTGGTAATAGCCTCGTTTTCTACTGTGGGCCTCTGGCTCGGGATGGCTGATGTTGGTGCTTATCGGCCATTGACTTCAGTGCGATTTCCATGCGGTTTTGCAAAGCCGGGCACTTAAAATTTGAGGGTCATCACATTCGTATATTTTGGTCTACAACAAGCTTGTTCAAATGTATCCCAACTGCTGCAATTTTTTCAGTTAAGGGGGACTTCAGTCTGAGTTCTGGCACACTCTTGTCTGTTTTTGTGCGCGTTTTTACCTGAAATATTGACCTCCCTGTATCTACTTCACTGGCAGAGAGGTTTTTCAAATTTACCTCAACTGTGTGCACTTGGTCAACAGTTTGGACCTTCACTTCAAGTGTTGGCATACTCTTGTATTCTTTTGAGAAAGCCTTAACTTTAGGTGCTGGCACACTCTTATTGTTTTTATCGACTGTGAGGTTATGCAAAATTTCCTCAGCTGTGGCGACTTGACCAACGTTGGAGGCCGTCTATCTAAGTATCGACCCCCTTGTATCTCCTTTACTGGCAAGGAAATTTTTCAAATTGCCTCAACTACGTCTAATTGGTCAGCTGTTTGGAACTTTACTTCACGTGTTGGCACTCTCTTGTTTTCTGTTGAGTAAACCTTAACTTTAGGTGCTGACACACTCTTATCGTTCTTGTTTGTGGTGGCCTAAACTTTAGGTGCTTGCACACTCTTAGGATTTTTGTCGACTGTGAGTTTATTTAAAATTTTCTCAACTGCGGCAACTTGGCCAAGGTTGGAGGCCTTTACTCGTAGTAATACCACGACCTTGTCTTTCGTTGTGGTGACCTTTGCTTGAAGCAATGATGCCCTCGTATCTATTTAGTTGGCAGAGAGGTTTTTTACATTCGCCTTAGTTGCGTGCAGTACTTTCCTTACACCAGAACGCAGCTGTCTCGGCGCAAATATTGGGCCCTGGGCCACTTCCTCTTACTCACATGTCTCTATTTGTGCAGTTTTGTTGTTTCGAGAGCTTTATAAGGGTGAAATCGATTTTGCGGGTGGACGTTTCGTCCGCCATTTGGCAATTTTAACGGCCCTGGGCCCCAAGCTTGCCTGACACTGTACACTCTGGCACGTTTGTGTATGCTTTTTCTCAGAAGTGGGCGTGTGTGGACCCATTAGGGGTTGGCTGTTAGTAAGCACATTAATGTTAATAAATGAGGCAGATTGCAACTTGTTTCGTCAACTGGCCTAAACTTGTCGAATAAACCGAAAAGCCGGCATCCCAATGAATGAATTTTCATGAGTAAATTGTTGACAATGGATCCCCAGTTTGTCGTTAGACCTGAGAAAAATTGGCAAACTACAGTTAGCATTTCAAAGTGCTCAAACAGTTACAAAGTCAGGCTGGTGTGGATGTTAATTGGGGGTTACAATTTGCGTCACAGCATGATGGACCTGATTATCAGTTGCAATGCCATAATGAATAATGGGCAACTGTAATTTGAGTTAGAACGCTGTCAGTCCGGGGGCAGTCCACGTTATCCGGTATGGACGCTTATTGCGGTTCATGTTGGTCCATTTTTGTCGGCTGCAGTCTTTTCCACCTTTCGTTGAGGTGTTTGCACACTCCGGCTAACTCAATAAGCCGGTTGATGCATGAGTCATCGGAATGCATTTCCTCAAGAAATCTTCGGCCTTTTTGGAGG
>JAYGXS010000005.1:60885598-60904326 GCA_036362985.1 Ligula intestinalis
TCGAGCACCAGTATCTGTGTAAGTCTCTAACGTGAGTATTACTGGAGGCCTTCAGCACGAATATCCCGCTTAGCTTTCATCATGAGTTTCCACCCAAGCCTTCAGCACGGGTATCCCTCCAAGCCTTCACAACCAGTATCCCTATTAGCCTTTAGCGCGCGTTTCCCTCGAAGACTTCAGCACGAGTATACCTCGAATGTTTTTGCACGAGTATGAACCTACTCATTCAGCAGGAGTATCCATCTTAACCTTCAAAACGAATATCCCTCTTATCATCTAGCACCAGTATTTGTCTAAGTCTTCAGCACGAGCATCACTCTTTGCCTTCAAAGCGAGTATTCTTTTAAGCCTTCAGTGCGAATATCTTCGTAAGCCTGCAACACAAGCATCATTTTAATCCTTCATCACTTTAATCCTTCGCTCGAAGACTACAATATGGGTATCCATCTATGCCTTCAGCACGAGTAAACGTCTAAGCTGTCAGCAGAAGTATAACTCCAAGTATTCAGCAAAAGTATCACTCTCAGTCTTAAGCACGAGTATCCCTTTAAGACTTCAGCACGAGTATCCCTCTAAGCCTTCACAACGAGTATCCCTATTTGCCTTCAGCACGATTTTCCCTCGAAGACTTAGGCACGAGTTAACCTCGAAGCTTTTGTCACGAGTATCAACCTACGCATTGTGGAGGACTATCAATCTTTGCCTTCAACACGAATATCCCTCTTATCCTCGAGCACCAGTATCTGTCTAAGTCGTTAGCGTGTGTAGCACTCGAGGCCTTTTGCACGAGTATCCTTCTAAGCATTCAACTCGAGTATCCCTCTCAGACTTAAGCACGAGTATCCTGTAAGCCTTCAACTCTAGTATCGCTCCATGCATTCAGCAAGAGTATACCACTAACATTTTAGTACGAGTATCCCTCTGAGCTTTTAACACGAATATAATTTTTTAGCCTTCTTCACTAGTGTCCCTCTACGCCTTCAAAAAGAATGTCATTCTAAGCATAAGGCAAGAGTATTACTCTAAGCCTTCAGCGTGAGTATACTTCTAAGCTTTAAGCATGAATATCCTTCAAAGCCTTCAGCACAAGTTTTCCTCTAAACCATTAGCACGAATATCCCTCTTAGCCTTTAACACAAATATAAGTCTTAGCCTTCTTCACCAGTGTCCCTCTAAGCCTTCAGCAAGAGCGTCCTTCTAAGCATTAAGCAAGAGTATTACTCTAAGCCTTCAGCATGAGATTTCCTCTAAGCCTTCTGCACGAGTATCTACTTTAGCCTTCAGCACTGGTATCCATTAAAGACTTCAGCATGAGGATCCCTCTAGGACTACACAACGTGAATTCCTATTTGCCTTTAGCACGAGTATCCCTCTAAGCAATCAGCACGAGTATGCATCTAAGCCTTTAGCGCGAGTTAACCTCAAGGCTTCAGCACAAGAACCCTCCATGCCTTCATAACGAGTATCCCTTTATGCCTTTAGCATGTAAATTTCTCTAAGCCTTCAACTCGAGTATCGCTTTATGCATTCAGCAAGAGTATACCTCTAAGACTTTAGTACGAGTATCCATCTAAGACTTTAACACGAATATACGTTTTAGCAATCTTCACTAGTGTCCCTCTAAGCCTTCAGCAAGAGTGTCATTCTAAGCATAAGGCAAGAGTATTACTCTAAGCATTCAGCATGAGTATACTTCTAAGCTTTAAGCATGAATATCCTTCAAAGCCTTCAGCACAAGTATTCCTCTAAGCCGTTAGCACGAATATCCCTCTAAGCCTTCAACACAAATATAAGTCTTAGCCTTCTTTACTAGTGTCCCTCTAAGCCTTCAGCAAGAGCGTCATTCTAAGCATTCAGCAAGAGTATTACTCTAAGCCTTCAGCATGAGTTTTCCTCTAAGCCTTCTGCACGAGTATCTACTTTAGCCTTCAGCACGAATATCCCTAATAGACTTCAGAATGTGAGTCCCTCTAGGTCAGCCTCACCTCAATATCCTGCAAGCTTATGAAACGCATATTCAAACGCGAGCTGATGCACTTTTTGGAGCAACATCAACTTCTTTCTGATAAGCAGCACGGATTCCGCAGGGGAAGGTCCTGCTTGACAAATCTGCTCTATTGTCTAGAACAATGGACCCGAGCGATCGATGAAGGGAATACGGTACATACAGTCTTTGTAGACTTTAAGAAGGCGATTGACGCGGTGCCTCATCAACGTCTCTTATACAAGCTCAGCCGCATAGGGGTAAGGGGAAACCTTTTGCAGTGGATAGCAAACTTCTTGACGGGTCGTACCCAGACGGTATGTATTGGCGAACAGCGGTCGGTGGAGGTAGCAGTTGAGAGCGGGGTTCCACAGGGATCTCTTCTTGGCCCTATTCTCTTCCTTATATATATTGATAACTGCATAAGCGGACTAGACTGCGAAATCGCAATGTTTGCTGATGGCGTAAAACTTTGGAAGGTCATACGCAACCAAGACGATGAATTAAACCTCCAGGCAAATGTTCATAGACTGGAGCAATGGTCGATCCTTTGGGTCATGCCATTCAACGTGGCCAAATACAACCTAATGCGCTTTGGTAGAACCAGCACTACGCCTCGGAGGGTGTATTACCTGAATCACACGCCGCTGCCAGAGGTAGAGGCTCAGAACGACCTGGGGGCGTGGTTCACGCCTTCACTGAAGCCATCACTCCCCGTCCTGAATGTGGCTAAATCCGCAATATCGAGCTTGTATCTAATCAAGCGAGCCTTTTCTAAGTTTGACAAAGTTGTTTTTGACAAGGTATTCGGCACGTTTGTGTGACCTAGAACTGGAATTTGCCATCCAAGCCTGGAGACCTTGGACAGCCAAAGACAAAAAAACCTCAAAAGGGTACAAAGACGCGCAACAAAATTAGTACGAGGCCAATGGAACCTCCCTTATGAGACCCGATTGGTGAATCTTGACTTGTTTCCTCTGGATTACAGGCAGATACGTGGGGACCTAATCCAGGAATTTCGCATGTTGCGTGGTCAGGATTGCTGCCTTCAAACAAATGACTTCTTTGAGCGGGCCACCCCCTCTAGGCTGCGAGGACACCCCCTCAAATTACATGTGACTGGGGCAAGACTTGACCCAAGAAAATTCTTTTCCTCTAAGAGGTATAATGACAGGTATAATGAACAAAGTGTCAGTAGCAGCACCTTGCAACTGGCTCACACTTATCGCTGATGTTAAGCCTACATTTGTACATTTGTATGATGTACTATTGTTACGGTGGACCTATTATGCGATTTTGGTTATGAATAGGGAGCTCAAGGGTGAAAGCCTTCTTCCCTTAATAAAGTGACTTAAAGTGACTTAAATCCAGGCATGGAATGGCGTTCCTGCGGATATTGTCATGTCCCCTTCCGTGGATGTTTCTAAGGCAAACCTAGACCGATTTAATGAGTATCGTCATGATTAAGTACTCCAAATCCAATCACTGAAGTATTCCGATTCTAAAAATTGAAGCGCTCTACATCCAAACCCTGAAATGCTAGAAATGCTATAAATATTATAATAGTAATTTGTAAGTAGTATTATTCTAGTAATTTACCAAATGAGTTTCTGACATTATCTAGCTATGACGTCTCTACTCACTATACGATCTGCACCGATCGTTTCTGAGGACGCATCTACCGCACCTATGGTCCTAGGCTATGCGGCCCTGTCACACCCTTTCTCGTATCGACCGACTGTTGACGACGTGGTGGGTTCCTCGGCTCTTGGCACAGCAAAGGCGTATGATGGTCGCATCTCCGGTCTTCGGGACGTTCTCGTGACTCCGAGGTCTCCTCCTCGTATGGTCCTTCGGATGTAGATATTACTCTCATGGACGCCATGGCTACCGTCAACATTCACAGAAGCATCTTGCCCCTATCATTCACATGCTTCCCCACGAGTGACAGTTTTTCTCCTAAAAACCAAAAATGACATTCCATTTTGAATTATGAGCCAGCCTTAGGAGTTTTTTCACTGTCTGCTATTCTTCTTCAGTTACACTGCTGGCTCGTGTAAACTTCGTGTGAGTTTATTACTTGAAACAAGCGAATAGTCGTTTGAAATTGTGTCGACGACTTCTTTAGAATGTTCGGCTTTGCCCAAGCATTTCTTAAATCCTATTTACCAAGAGGGAGTTCAAAGGAGTATGCCTATATTTCCTTTAATAAATTTGACTTTGACTTGACTTGAAAACGAGTATCTCTGTAAGCCTTCAGAAGGAGCATCCCTTTTAGCTTTATGCACGAGTGGCCCTCGAAACTTTTAGCATCAATATCCCTCTTATCCTTTAGCCCGAGCATCCATATAAGGATTGCTATAAGCCTCTTAGCATTCAGCAAGAGTATCCATCTTAGCCTAAATCACGAGTAAACATCCAAGCATTCAGCACGAGCATCCCTATAAGTCTTTAGCACGAGCGTACCTCTTAGCGTCTGCACGAGGATTCCTCTAAGCTCTAAGCACGAGTATCCCGATAAGCCTTTTGCACGAGTATCTCTATGAGCCTTGCGCACGAGTATCGCTCTTAACTGTCAGCAAGAGTATGCATCTAAGCCCTTAGCACGAGTATCCCTCTAAGCCTTTAGCACATGTACACCTCTAAGCCTCAGCACGAAGATCCTTCTAAGCCATCAGCACGAGTATCCATATGAGCCTTGCGCACGAGTATCGCTCTTAACTGTCAGCAAGAGTAAACATCTAAGCCCTTAGCACGAGTATACATCAAAGCTTTCAGCACGAGTATCCCCGTTAGCGTTCAGCACGAGTCTCCATCTTTACCTGCAGCATGATTATCCCTCTTAGCCTTCAGTAAGAGTATCCCTCTTAGCCTTCAGCATGAGTATACCTATGAGTCTTGAGCACGAGTACCCCTTTTAGCCTTCAGCACGTGTATAGATTTAAGCCTTCAGCATGAGTATCCATGTTTGCCTTCAGCACTTGTATCCCCCTTACCCTTCATCATGAGTATAAATATGAGCCTTTCGCATGAGTAAGCCTCTTAGCCTTCAGAACGAGTATCCCCTTAAGCCTTCAGCACGAATATCCATTTAAGCCTTTAGCCCGAGTAACCTCGGAAAGCTTCAGCACGGGTGTCCCTCTACGCCTGTAGCATAATTGTACCCAGGAGCCTTTAGCACGAGTACCCCTCTTAGCCTTTAGCTTGAGTATACATCTAAGCCTTCAGCACGAGTATCAATCTAAGCCATCAGCACGAGTATTCATCGAAGCTATTAGCAAGAGTATTTATCTAGGCTTTCCGCACGAGCAACTGCCGAAGCCTTCATCACGAGTATCCCTCGAAGTTTTTAGCAGATGTATTACTCTAAGCCTTCAACATGAGCATCCCACTAAGCCTCCGGCGCGAATATCCATCGAAGTCTTCAGCAGGAGTATCCCTCTAAGCCTTTAGCAAGAAAATCCCTCTCAGCCTCCAGCAAGGGTATCCCTCTCAGCCTTCAGCACGAGTACCCCTCTTAGCCTTCAGCACAAGTTTACATCTATGCCTTTAGCATGAGTTAACCACGAAGCCTTAAGCACGAGTATCACTCGAAGCCTTCAGCACGAGCATCCCTCTAAGCCTTCAGCACGAGTATTGCTTTAAGCCTTCCGCACGAGTATTCTGGGAAAAAAGAGTGCAAACGTATTGCATGCATTTTTTTCGGTTTAACATTCCGCATCATCCGATCGTAAACTAAGATATCAGAGTATATAATGGAAACACAATTTCGAGACTTTAGCTTAACATGATGATCAATGTGTTAGTTTCGGTTAAACTGATCATATAAAACGTAAACTGAAATAAGACATTGAACGCTTGTTTACAACATTCGATATTAGGCAATTTGAAAGTACATAATTATACCTGCCAATTGGTTATATCCTTCAGCACCACTGATGAAGACTACAGTACAGAAGTTAACCATAAGCAGTAGAGTATAAATAATATTTAAGTATGTGGTAATGGCTAAGGGTTACATAAATGGCTCTCGTCAATCCATGAGTCTATTAAACCTGCAGTCGAAAAAACGTGCCTATGGACAAAAGTAATTTTCATACAGTTCAGTATAGTTCAGTATATTCAGGGTAGTAGGCAATTCATTTGAAGGCCCTATTGAAAACAGTAATATATTATGTCATAAAATCGTATGATCGTACATATATGACCGATTAATTAGTCAAGCCCTTCGCAGCGGTGGCAGATTACTTGCCACTCGGACGTGCAAACTTGTAAATATCAGTCCTACCGCCAGTGTGTGCTAAATAATTACACACGTAATCATTAATATACATTTTTCATGCAGGCGCACTTGATAAATATTTTATTTTAGTGCTCGTTTGCTACGTAGGATAGGTATACAATGCTGTCAGTCTTTGAACTTAATGACAGAACTGCGATAAAAAATACAACAAAATCAAGTGGAAAAACTTGCCACATGCTCCAAGAATCAATGCAATCAGAGTAAGGCTCATTGTCAAAATCATGGTCCTCCTTTGCATTACAACCGGTGATCGTATTTTCTTCAAAAACACTTTTGAGTTTTCTATATATGTTGAAATAGGCGAATCAAAACGTCATCTAAGTCTAAAGGCTGATCAACCAATAATATAAGGTTATTTTGCTAGTGACAGCAGTTGTTGTCCAATGGTAAAACGTTATGTAATGTCTTTTAAGAGAGACATGCAGTTGGTCCAAACACAATTAATTTAGTGATTGCTTATATTTACAGTTTTGATAAATTGTTTGTGTTGACAAAAACACACTGCTTTCAAATTGTCGGCGAAGGATAGAAGCCATTTAATGGTATTTAAGAATTTTCTCATGCTGCATAAGATGGGGCTTAGCAAAGCTATTCAAACAAAAAAATCAAATGTAATATATTCATTAAATACTGACTTACAAAAGAATTCGGTGAAAGAGTAAATGCTGGCTCCATTAAGTGGAGCACTTATTAATTTTCATCTACAGTAGTCGCCAAAGACCAATCAACTTTCATAACTTTGTAAAAGTTTGATCATTACTCGAACACGGGTGTGAATGCATCTAGGAAAACTTACAGATAATGATAAACAGCATAACGTATGTTCAGTAATTAAAAGGACTATAGAAAGAAGTAAGCATTTGTTAAGAAACATATAATTTTTTAAAAATCCCAAGGTTCTGGAGCCGTAAAAAATGCTATTAATTATAACAATGAATTCAGGTACTTTGTTCAGTAAAACACTTGACGTGACCGCTTTCGCTATTCAGAAATAACTTTTCGTTATTCAAGTATTGATTGAATGTCGTGGAGAAATATGTGTCATCATTTTCTTCGCTTTCAGTGTTTTGATTTATTAATTGATAAATTGCGCATCTGTTCAATGTTTACCCCCAAAATATTTAAAATAAGATAGATGTTAAGAACATTTACAGAATGATTGTTTTCGCATATGAGTTCTTAGAACGATTAATATGTTGGTAATTTTTAGAAAGGCCGCGAAAAAGCAAACCACATTGTCGAGAAAGACTCATTTCCGCAGTGGAGTTCTAAAACTACTATTCCTAAAATTACTAATAATATTTCCAATAAAGGTAACCTCTTACAAAGTGTTTTGATTAGATACTTGGCTGATGAACTTCTCTTTGTATCAATTTTGTCCGCGGTAACACAAAAATGAAATAAGATTATATTGACCTGATGATAAACACTTTAATTTGACTCATATGAATAAACCTTCTGCTCTTTTCATAATGAATTGTATTCCAAATAAGTGTATTAAGTCATCAATCAGTTGTTAGCTTGTTAATTTAAAAAAACTGGTAATATACATTGCAATTTTTGAATGCTTATTATGCATCTGTCTTTTCCATTTCTAAATAACGTAGAATGGGAACGTATTATTTACTCAAAACTATATTAATACATGACTTACAGTCAATACGGACATCTTTATCCTTAATGAGTTTTAACAAAGCTGACATTCTGCACATGCGCAGGTACAATTTTGAATAAAAACAAACTATCTGAAAAGACATTTCTGCTACTGTTTTTTGTAAAAACATCACATGTAGCTAAACTTAATTTTTTAAAATTTCAATCACTAATATATCTGAAAAAAATTAATTAATTTAACTTGGCTTCACTTCAATCTGAACAATTTTGGACAACATTTTCCAGTTCTGGAAGGGATTTCTTCTTTACCCTTTTTACTTATTTTGGAGATCCTTCATATTTTAAGCATAACTAATAGGTATTTTATTTCTTTTTATTTGTGATGGCATTTATACCTCTTTTGATGTGAGGCTTCTCCCAATTTCTCAAAATTAAATGGCTATTTCTCTTCAAAAAACCAAGTTTAAATTGTGATTGTCATAATAAAAAGGCCTCACAGCATTCAATCAACTTAGCGAATCAGACAAGTGTTACCAAATACACGCTTCAGTACCTAGTCAAATTTTATCATTAACGTGCGACTACTGTACATATAAATGAACTTATCTTAGTCTCCGGCTTTGTATTAGTTATGATATCGTATACTTAACAGTCATTTTGCCCATGAGCAAATCATTTTGAAATCGTCACACAAGAAGCCATCGCACAATGGCTTTTGAATAATTATGCGTGCTAATATATTCACTTAAATTACTCTGTATGATATTTGGTGGAGCTAATACTTTTCTACTGTGATGAAACATAAAAGCCAAATAATTAATTAATACAATATAAAGGCCATCATGAATGGTGAAGAAGCGTTTGCATGATTATATGATATAGCATGTTTAGGTTTGTCTTATGTATATACTGTTAATAAGAGGTATTGGCAACATCCCTCAACAAGGATGTTGGCATGGTAATCACGGGATTCAGTGTCGTGCATAAGATTATTACGGGATCCAAGCCCTTGCATAATTCAATTACGGTCGTCTGCGTTTCAATTCACACTTAGCTTAAAGTCTGTTAAGCCATCGTTCAAATGTAATTCAATCCACAACTTGGAGGACGTACAACTTTAGTAAGAATGACAGTGCCTAGCCAGCTCCAGTCCTTAAGTTATGCAATGCGTTCAGCTACGTTGCGAAAATCCCCATTCGATAATTCAGAAGGACAGTTGGTGAGCATACGTATACTTTCGATAAAATCTCTTCGGCCATTACATTTATATGGAAGGGGAAGGTACAGGGTGAAAAGCAATCAATTAATTATCGTTCTAATCAACTTAGTCTTGGGAATGGGGGCTTGGGGTTTAGGTTAATAAAAAGGGGGTAGTGACAGGGTAATTAGGAGAGGGGGGAAAGAACGCGTGGAAAATGCTGGTAGTTCTGCGGCCGTTTGCCGTGCTAGGCTTGGGGCCTGAAGATACATACATCATACATCAGATATATAGTGTATAATATACGAGTGTTACATATTTTTACTTTGTGACATGCCAATCATGCCAGGTGTGTGTGTTGCCCGTCCATCAGCGGAATCATTGTTTTTATTCATACGAGCTTTTGAAATCTTCCTGGAGTTTATTGCCAGACATAATCGTCTGAATGGAAAAACCGATAACAAGCATTGAAAGGCATAAGCTTAAAACGACCAGTGGGGTCAGTCCAAAAAGGCCTGCGCAGGGCTAGGCAAGCAGGCGTCAAACCGATAAATGTATTGACTGTGTTTTTATCCGAGGCCTAGGTCTAAAACTATAGCCGGCCTCTCTTGCTGCCGAAATGGGCAATTATCCTCGAGGCTGCTAAATTAAACTTGAAATGCGTCCCGTTTGCGTGGACAGCCACTTGCGATTATTTGTCACCTTGTCTTACAGTTGACATTAGGAATGATACGCTGATAATTAATCGGACAAACCTTTTCAAATGATCCATTTTGTCTTTGTCTTACGACACTATATTTACGTTTATACGAACAAAGGAGTTGTTATGAAACATAGATCAAATTATATGAACAAACTAACTTAATATTTAATCCATCATTTTATGATCGGTCAAAGCATTTGAGGAAAGGGTCGGATGTCTAGAAAATAAAGTATGCACCATGATTATTTGCAGTTTCAAATAAACTGGAACACGCGCATCTCAATAAATTCAAATTTGAAGAAGATAATCCTTTGAGATGTCATAAATTTAACAATTGAATTTTCAAGGTTGGCACCCCAACTCATCTTTGGACTAAGAAGACTAACAAGACCGGTGCAAGGAACAATTACAATTTCAAAATACTGGAACAATCAATATTTATACAAAGGGAGACATTATTGGTAGGTTTGGTCCCAGCGCCCAACACAAATACATGACGAGTCCCTCCTAATATAAGAAATGTGTCTGAAGTCGTTGAAAGACACTTGCGGAAACACCAAGTAAAATTGGTGTACAAACCGATGGCTTCTTAATACACCCAACTAGTACACACTAAGGATGGGTCAACTAACTCAATAATAAAGAAGCCATCTACAAAATCCCATGTGGAGGTTGTGAAACTGCATATTGTGGCCAAACAGAAAGATCAGTCTCCATGCATAACCGCGAGCACCAATTGGTTTTGAAGAGAAATGATCGTTTTAATGAAGTAACCATGCATTTCCTCAACACAGGACACACTTTTCCATGGGATACAAACATATCACCAGAGACTGTCACTCCAAAAAAGGCCAATTATTCCTCGAAGCTATGCACTCCGACGATTCATGCATTAACTGGCACGTTGAGTTGGTTACAGTTTATCAACACATCGAATAAGGACGAAAAATGAAAAAACCGCAGGACAGAAACTAGCTGAGACCAAACCTGCCAATCATGCCTCACTTTATATAAATTTTGCTTTTTTCGGTGGTTAAGATATTTTAGTTGTTCCTTGCACTTTTATTTTTAGACATTTAAATCCAAAGATAAGATGGCGTTCAAACCTAAAAAATTCACTAATCAAAGTAACCTCATCCCGAAGGATTGTCTTTCTCAAATATTTGCCGTTTGTAGTTTGCTAAAATGTAAGTAAACAATAAAAAGATTGACAAATGTCCACATCAACGAGGTATTGGTAGATTTGCCACCTATTATACTAATATTTGTACAAAGGGGTCGTTAAATAAACAAATACCGTCCCAGAGGATATGATGCAGTAAGAAGTGCAAAGTTAAGCTCAGTCGCCATGTGGTGACAGGCACCATAGCTTATTTCTATGCACTGCTTGTTTTTGATTTATTTTAGAAGAATGAGTTCGCTAGCCTGCCCCAAAAATGTATGTGTAATTTGTCGAGCATTATGCAAGCAGAAATAAAATTGCAGTATCCTAATTGTTGCCATTTGATTAAATAACATACTTATAAGCAAATAGGTCCAGTCTAGTGTGTGGGACAATGCGTTTGGTTGTTCTCAAAAGCGAAAAGTTTTTTTATAACAACACATTGTCCGTGGTTAGTGATTTTATTACAAATGTAACTCAATGAACAGGTCTTATTCTTAAAAAACGGTGACTTCTTTAACAAAAAATCACCTGTACTTAATCAAATTCTAAAAACATGTTGCGGTAGCGGAAAACAAATGTTTTTAACTGTTCTTTTAGATGTTGGTGTTCTCTCTTAATGTGATGAAAACGAATCAACGGTTTCGCTCTGTTTTCTAATAGCACAGGAAAAATCTTCAATTTAAGACCATTTTGCGTTCGCATAAAAGGAAAATGCGAGTCCCAGAAATTAATTTAGAAGAAGAAGATGATCTGATTACTGGGACAATATGATCATTCACCTGACGTTTCGAAATCCTTCGCGGATTCATCAGCAGAGGCATACTCACAGAACAGTAGCGGAAGCAGCAAGTGTGTGCAGAGGGTTTTGCCGTAACATTAAAACGTACAGAAAAATCTAAGCAAAAGTAGCTTATGTAGCCCCACTCATATATTCCTAGTCACAGCATTTGTTCTGCAATACGGTGGCTATTTAATTTTTTGGGGTGGGGAAATAGGAGTCAGCGAAGGAAATTTTTAGAAATACATGTCAAATGAAAAAAAATGCAGCTGAAGTTGCTTCCTGCGGCCGGTTGGAGTGCGTGGTTCCGAATGTAAATTGAAGGTGTGCGCGGCACTTTGCACCGCGGACTTTACTATTCACACTTCAGAACGGTAAAATGGACCACATGTAAATTAGAGTAGATGTCCTCTTAAGCATTATTTTCATTATTTGGGAAATTCAAGAAACCTGCAGTTTGATTATAAGGTTTTTCTGCAAAAGGTTAGATGATAATACAGATTAGGAGAATCTACAGATATAAATCAAAAACACTTCTAAATACACTAAAAAAAAATGCACTAAGCAGTAATTAAAGTATATTCCACTGCCTTTCCTAATTTGCCGCACCTCAATCCCGATAAACACCGTTTTCATGCCTGTTGTAGGGCTTAATGAGTGGGGCTACATAAGCTTCTGTTTCCAAAATCAATAAATGCGCTGATTAGTTGTGTCAACAATGACCATCTAGTCTTGTGGCATTGGCATTAAATGATGTGGTGGTCTGCGTGTTCGCCAAATGGCGGTTTGTTTTGGCCAAATTAAGTCTCAGCACCGAATATAGATTGGATAAATCGTTGAACGTTTTGATGGTTTAAGTGCCCGTAAAACATGACTCAAGTAATATCGGCTCACTCTAATATCACCTCTTGCGAAAATTCGGTGTTGAACTAAAGTTGGCCAAAGCAAACCGCCACTCAGTGAACACAGGCCACCACATCATCTTATGCCAACGCCACAAGACCAAATAGTCATTTTTGACACAACCGATCAGCACACAAAGGTATTTGTCGATTTTTTCTGTACGTTTAAATTTAAAGGCAAAAGCCTCTGCACACAAAAACTGCTTCTGCTACTGTTCCGTTATTATGCCTCTGCTGATGAATCCACGAAGGATTTTAAAATGTCAGGTGAATGATCATATTGTTCCAGCGATCGAGTCATCTTCGTCTTCTCAATTCAGAGGGTGTATTTCTTGAGCATAAGTTGCTTTTGATAAAATCTTTTTGGGCAGCATTTTACCACCATGCAACTGTTTACCTTCGCTCTTTATAAATGCAATGGCCCGAAAAGAATTGATCAAAAGCTACGCATGCTTGCCAAATAATATTCTGAACGGCCGTTTTATTTACCAGTAGGCATTCATGGGATAAGATGCACTCATGGCATCAAAATAACGTTAAGACTGATGCTAATCTAACAAGTCCAATTTCGAAAATGAATTGGTATGCAGTTTTTTATGTTACTGTATACCAAAATACGATATATTTAACACTATTTTAACGACTTTAAGATAGTGATATGTATTTTAAGTTGTCAATCGATATAAATTGTTTCTAAACGCAAAATACTAAAGGCTAGATATCGCACGATGACGTCAAAAGGGGTAATCAGGCGTTCAAACGCATTCATGCTGGCCACGTTTCCTAATAAAAATGTCGGTACCAGAGAAAAAAAACCACATAACGCTTAATGTAGCAGGTTTTTTGTGTTCAGCCATCATCTTCTGGTTTGGTTTCACATGTCAATGTTGTAAGTAATAACTTTGTTTGCACGTGATCTAGGCATCATTTTGCCACTTTTTCATCCAAACTGCAAAAATGCCAAGCTTATTCGAACTATATTCATAATGTTAAATGTTGTAGTCTTCGGGCAGTATTTATTGTTTACTCTCTGTTGATTTTATCTTATTTGCGTTAAAATTTCGTCCTACTGTGAAGATAGAACCAGGGTTAATCGAAAGTAGTAGTTGTGTCTACAACGAAAAAGTTTCAAAAATTAAAACTCAAGGAGAGCCGAGAAGGTTGGATCGTTTGTCTGCTGTCAGACCATGAGCGCGGTAGATACAAGCTTTGCCTACACAGCAGCTGTTTCTGTGAGTATGTGGCTTGTTGAGAACCCTTGACTATGCGATTTGTGCTCCGTCGTGTGTGCAGTCAATCAGTGAAGTGGGGGTATCGATTCAATTCAAGCGTACGCGCTCATTAAGTGGCAAATCGACCGAGGGGGTGAGAAGCAGCAGTAGCGCTCGACGTGAGCATTAGTTAACACAAAGGCGGTCTTATCTTGGACTGCCAACATGCCTAGAGTTATTCTCTCCAAAGCAAGCAGTCCCCCATCACACGTAAACGCATGTGGCGCGAATCCTTTAAAATGGGTCCAGTCGTGATGACCTGCTAACCACGCCTGGCAAGACACGCTTGTGGTCGACATTAACCTGCATTGCAACAGCTGACCTTTTGCCTGAATTACTGAAGTATGTCTGAACACGCGATGACCGGCTCTGTTGCAGACAGTGCGTACATTACTTACTGAAGCGTGTCCTTCAAGTTAAAACTTGTTCGCCGTAAAGACAAACTGACAATTGTTGAAGTGTGGAAAATATGACGTTTCTGGGATTATACCGATTCCAATAGGTTTTTATAATTCAGACGCTTTTTTTCTTTCTGGGCAAGAAAACATTTACCAATAAATCGGGATTTTAATCGCTGAAGCCAATTCTCCCCAACAACACCATTGCGCTACGGCTGTTTCTTCTGTGGGACTACACGAAGGACATCATGTCTGCTTGGTCATTCGCCGTTGAATATTAACGTGGGAGTGCACCAGCGTTAAAGCTTGACAAATTATGCTGCGAGTAACTTTCTAGGGTTGTAAACTGTCTACTTAATATGTGGTTTGATAACGTAGCAGAGGTTTCATTTCAGATCCGTATAACAGTATGACTCATTACAAAAAAACACCTTCAGTGGGCAAATAAAAGGAAGTATGTCTTGATTTTTACGAGCAGGAATGGGGTGAAAAGGAAAAAAGATCATTATTGTAAGGACGTGTTGGCGAAACTGCCATGTCCTTCCCTTACTTAAACCGATAGGCTGCTGAAATTCGTTCTTTTTTAAACAATTTATCGTTGATTCTATACCAACTCTAAACGATTCAAAGTTATTTAATTCATATGTCACCTACAATTGTTTAAAAAGAAATTGGTCATCATTTTAATTTTCATACGGTTGGACCGCCTCATATTTCACATTTGATATTGAAACGTGCAGAAGAATTTCCGCCATTACACCGGTGACACTGCATCGCTTAATTTAGTCCTCGCGAACTTGGTTGCGATAGCAAAATTAACTGCCATGACCGGTTGTGGTGCGATGTGGTTAGGATAACGGGGGAAACTAAACCGACATCTAATTCACTGATACCAAAAGGCATTGTCCATCTATACGTATCTCGTAGTCGTATGACTAGGCATTTATTGAAATGAAGCAAATTTATTGCACCATACCTGCAGTTTTTTGCTAGTATTGGCCTCTTTGAGCTGGTAGCCAAAGTTTGACTTAATCAATGGCAGATTCAGTTACACTTAGTCTTTTTACTTCATCATCTTTTTCTAGATACAAGTTTTTTGAAGTCAACGTCTTGTGCTTTTCTTTCTATTCAAACAACACCTGTTCAATTTGTACAATCTAACACACTTGATGGCGCCCGCGTAATAGGCCGAGGTGATGAAATAACTGGCGAGGGAAGTCATCGAGCCTTTGAGGCAATTTCAATCTCTTGTCGCCATTAGATGGCGCAAACTAACAGTTAAGTATGCAAGGATGCCCAGTTAGACGGTAGAACAACGGAGTAACGAAAAGCGAGAAGGAATAGTCTAACATAATCCCCATCTGCGCGGATGTCATATGTGAGTCTCCCGTTTTGCTGCTCACCATTCACGTGGACATGTATAACTGCATTCCAGACTCTCTATTTCTCTCCTTTGTTTGTCTGCATCTGGGATCAAGAGGTCATACCTACGGTGTACTTCTACGTTATTGAATGCCCAAAAACCAGTTATTTTACCTACAATATTCCATGAAAATGTGTGTCAGATGCCCTAAATCTGCCGCATTTGCAATTCAAAAACGTTAGCAATTCTCCGTATGTCGACCACACGGAAAAGAAGACATCGTTCAATTTGGACGTTAGGAAATAAACGAAGGTCTTTGAATGAAATAAAACTGCCAGGATTTACATCAACAAATTGCAGATCCCCATTTAACAAGACTGTCGAGTTATAGGCGCTTATGTTAAAAAGAGAGCTCAGTAAGTGTGCAGTTATCTGTCTGCAAGAGACCTGGCATAATGATGACATAAAGACGCAGCAGGAATTATTTTGTTTTCGATTGGACAGAAACTCCTTATCCAGTAGCAGAGGGGTTGGAGTGGCTGTCTTTGTAAACCAGCAATGGTGCACAACATTAAAGTTCTTATTTCTTATTCGGACGACTTAATAGACGCCATGGCTATAGTATGTAAGCCTTCATTTTTAGGTCATTATAAAGGCATTATTTATGTCAGCATTTGCATCCCCTCTCTACATGCCAAGGTTTTCAAGTCCGTTTTTGGATTTTCTTTCCCTTAAACTTGCAGAACTGTCTTGCAACCATGTTATTATTTTGAGTGGTGACTTTAACCGTTTTTATCTTCGCCCCTTACATTGCCTGGTTTTGGCGACTTCTTTTCCTTCAAAAGTCGTGCTGTCGCCCCTCCTGATCACATATTTACCAACCATGCCAAGCTTTTTGTGGTCAGGATACAGTTCCGTCGTGAGACGCAGATCATTCTGTGTTATTGACTCTACCGACGATCTACTGTAGTAATAATAAAGGGCTGTTAGCAAAACCTGAGAGAAACAACATTTTCGAGACACTTCCCCACATAATATTTCTTTTAACGGATATCGAATCATGTGCCAGTAATCTTACAAATTTTTTAAAGACATTTTTATTGTCTGCTGTCCTCTTGACATAATCTCTTTACCCCACCTTAAAACTGTTTGACGCCAAAAGGAATTTTTCAACACACTGGGTCCACGATATAGATTAAAAGATGTGAACGTCCTTATAAAACGTGAGATTTCCAGGCTAAACGACCTTGCTGTTAGTCAGCTTTTTACTTGTTCTACATCTTCCTCTCGTTTCTCCTCTGATTAATTTGAAAAAAGTCTTACGCGTCCACTGGTCAGTGCAATACGCCAGCACATGTAGATGCTGATGTAGACATCGATCGTTTGAATGCAACATTCATCCGCACTGCCACCTACTTTCACCATCCTACAAACGATAGTTTCTGCTGTTTTAAATAAGCCCTTGCATTGACCCACTTCATCACCTTGTCCTTCATAAAGTCCTATATTCGTGATGAGTGGCAGTCAGTGAAAATCAATCTCATCTCAATAAAAATTCCCCATCTTCTGTTACAGAATCATTTCATCCAATTGCCTGCTCTTCTGCACTATTAAAACTTACTGAATGACCCGCCTTATATATTATAACGTCTTTTTTTTCGATTTTTTTTGATCCCATGCAATTTGCGTATAAGGCTAGACGTAGTAAACTAGACCTTGTTGCTGTTGAAGTCCATTCTGTTCTTATATATTCAGATAAAGGCTGCCGTGCATACGGATGCGCTTTTCTCGATTACACCTCAGCCTTTTTTACGATCCCGCACCATCTTCTTCTCCATTAAACTTCTACGTGCGTCTCTTTTGGCTGGGCTGTCTCTTGGCTTGCGGACTTTTTCACTTTCCACACTTAATTCGTTCAGTGTAGAAAGCGAAAATCAATGTTGCTTTCCAACAACTTTGGAGTTCTTTAAAGGTTTTTATCATCCGCTCAGCTCTTTTCTCTCCACACTGACGACCTACGATCGCCAATCGAATGGTTGTTTGTTAAATATGCTGATGATATGTTGTTGGCTACCCCTGAAAAGTCAGTCATATTTCCAAATACTGAAGGATGGCTGAGACCATATAGCAACATGGTCGTCAGCAAATTGCCTTCTACTTAACGAGCGAGAGTCAGTCCACCATGTTTTTCGACTTTGACCCTCTCCCAGTCCCAAAATGATCGACATTCTGCCCACCGAAGTATACTCTTTCCAATACCTTGGTTTTACACTTGCATCAAGCCTTACACTTGCTCTTCTAATAGAAGGCCTTTTTATCAAAATCCTTAAACGGTTATATCATATCCACCGCTTGCCTTCACACCGTAAGCACTTATTTCGCGTTTAGTAGATACCTGTATTCTTTCCCTCAGTCTTTACTGCTCTACAGTTATTTTTTCAGCCTAGCTTAAAAAAGACCAAGTCATTTTAAAACGTAAGCTTCCAAAGGCTCTCTTTATCCGCCGGTGCTTCCTATGTTTTCAAGCCGACATTATAATAAAGTGTTACTTAAAAACGGTCAAGCAATTCGCTGATCCCATCTTTATTGAGGTTGCTTACCCTTTTAACTCTGAATTAATGAGTGTGAAGTGTTCCCGTCCAATCTTTTGAGGCCTCTGTCATATGTCTTGCTGCACATTAGCAGATCAGCACTCGGTACTCTCATTCCTACCACGCTACCTCACGTTTGAAGAAGCGGAAATGCGAAGCTGCATGCCGACCTGTCTCCATAAAAGATGTAGATATCGTGTAAAACTGTAAGTGTGACGATTTAATGACACCTTCGCTTTTACCATTACCCCTTATCTACCTTACCTTTGCTCTCCGTGAATGAAGCCAAGATTTTGTGAACATTTATGATATTTTATCTGTAATGAAGCAAGTATTACGTCTCATCCGAAAACGCGCTCGAACAAAAAGCACTATACTTCAGACGTATTAACAGTCCCCTCGAAGAGATCACCTTACTTTTTCTTTTCTGATATATATATATATATATATATATATAT
>JAYGXS010000005.1:60904336-60957345 GCA_036362985.1 Ligula intestinalis
ATATATATATATATATATATATATATATTAACAAAGGTGAAGATACGAGGTCCAGATAAATTATCCCGATCATCATTCCCCAAAGAAGGCAAAGAAGAAAACAAGGCGCGGTCGTGGACCACACTGTAATTGTGCTGACGTTTCGGAAATACACTATTTTCCATCATCAGAGAGGTGGGTTGTGTATATATATATATATATATCAAAAGAAGAGGCGATCTCGGGAATAATGGGTATAATATCCTGACGTTTCGAAAGCGTACAGGCTTGCATCGTCGGAGGTTGGTGTTTGTACACGCCTTACAGTCTTTTATAGGTGTTACAACTGACGTCGCGTTCGCTCTCCGTCTATTGGCGCTAGATCCCCTGCGGGGGCGGGGCTGGAGCTCCGTCATCGTCCTGCTGACCAGGGTTTCTCGCCGTCACCTCGTCGGAGGGGGAGGGCAGTGTTCGCCTGCCAGCGGTCATTGCTCGCGTCTGCATCGATCGCGTCGGTGCCGCATGTCCTGCTGGCTTCCCCCGTTGGCACTTTCCCGCGTTCATCCCGCCGGCGGAATATCGAACTCCGCCATCAGTGTTTATGCAGAGACCGTTGTCATGTGCAACTGCGTTCAAGCCCGACAGGATGTCTTGTTGGTTCACGTTGCCCGTAGCGTCGCTGACGGCTGCATTGGTGTCTGGGGTAGGTTCCCGGACGCCTGTATTCTAGCCCGGTGTGGGGTTGCTAGTCGTCGCGACCCGTCTGACTTCCTGCCGGCGATTTCGTTGATTGAGCCGCACGCGTAACGCCTGGTAAGCCGCCGGGAGAATCGTACAGCGGTTGATGGAATTTTGTGCAGTGTGCCATGCTTCAAGCGTTTCTCTGGTTGTCCGGTCACTACCTCGGGCTAGGATTTCAGCGTCATTAAAAGCGAAGGTGTGCCCAGGAGCCGAACAATGTTCCGCCACCAACGAGCGTGGGTCCATCCTGTCGACTGCCCTTGCGTGCTCGCGCATACGCGTCTGTAGTCGCTTTCCGGTCTCCCCAATGTAATTGGCCTCACAGGAACTACACTGGATGCGATAGACGACGTTTGCTGTTTCTCCGCGGGACAGAGGGGCCTTTGATCTCATGACCAGTCGTCTTATTGTTGCCTCGGGTCTGTGGGCTACGCCGATACCCAGTGGTTGTAACAGACGAGCGACTGCTTCAGAAACGTTCTCTATGTATGGCATTGCTCTCCACAATGTCGGTTGTTCCGCCGCCGGTCTTGCAGCTCGTTTCGGTTGTCTGCTGCGTTCTAGGAAGCTGCGAGGGTAACCGTTAGAGATGAACATCCGTCGAAGATATTTAAGTTCAGCCGCTTTGTCACCTGCCTCGTTGCAATGTGTTTCTGCCCTTTTGTACAGCGTTCGCACACAGCTGCGTTTGTGGCTCAGCGGATGGTTACTTTGGTAACTGAGTACCTGACGTGTGTCGGTTGCCTTTCGGTATACCGTCATCTTTAGGCTCCCGTCGGTTTTGCGGTGGACCAGGACGTCTAGGAACGCAAGTTGATTGTTGCTCTCAGCCTCTGTTGTCAACTGAATGTCGGCAAAAATGGAGTTTAGCATCATGTGAAATTCATAGACCATTTTGCGCTTGAGGACAACGAAGGTATCGTCTACATACCGCGCCCAAAATACTGGTCTATGGTTCGTAAACACCAGTGTCTCTTACTTTTGAAGAACCGCCTCAGCAAGGAAACCAGATAGCGGCGAACCCATCGGAGTCCCTTTGATTTGTTCGTACACTGTGCCCTCGAAGGTAAAATACGTGTTGAGGCAGATATATATATATATATATCAATGTGTTATATTTGGTTTTATAACCTAGACAGAGGTTCTCATTAAAATAAGCCATAAAGTGACATGGTCGACCTAGTGTTTTCTTGTGAATCGTTCACCAATTATTGGAGATACCACATAACCGGAATTATTGATGTGAAATTTAACAACAAGCACACAGTGGAACATAGGAAATGGTGGTGTTCTTTAAAACGTAAATGTTGAACGGTTCTTTTCAGGAAGTGAGCAAATATTAATAAAGGGTAAAAAAACCATCATGATGACCATAAGTGTGAAATATCTCTCGTTGTAGGAGGCATCATATAATGTTGAAGTATTCATGTCACAGGCGAAAAAACTGCATGCCGTTTTACACAAACAACAGCCAGAGGTGCAAGAAAATTTTACTTTTAAGTGGCCTTCCTCAATTTAACTATGTTAGAAAAGTGTGAGGCTACGTAAAAGCGATGCCTTGCTAGGGCTTTTTAACTTGTTTGCCTACACTTCTTTATTAGTTACTGTGTTCATTAGCCACCGGGTGCCGCTTTTGGCTTTCTTTACCCATATGGGACACAATTTGGTTATTTCTGCATGTAATACGGCTTTGAATCCCGAGCAATCCCTGAAAACACCCTCATTGTATTCTTCCTTCCACTTTTCCTGAGTACTGCGGTTTGTTTCTCTGGATAACATCTCCGCGCCATTCGATGCGTCTTATTTTGCCCTTAAATGAGGTGAAGAGAAAAGTGAATACTTCCATTGTAGCACCACGTGGTCAGAGAAGGTAAGCAATTTACGACATCTAGGCTGTCAGACGCTTTAACCAGTAAAAAGTCCAAGCAATTACTTTTTGTCCGTTGTGGAGTCTGTTAGGGTATAAAAAGTGTTACGTTAGGAAGTATTTTTTGTACTGTGCTCGATATTCCGTGATAAAATATTACGTCTAAGCCGCACGCAAAGCTCACATTCCAGCGGCTATGCTGACTGCTGATGCAGCTTATAATTATGACACCGGTTCTCTCTATCAAACTTTTTTCTGACTGATGGTTACTCGACGGTGGACAATAAGCCATTAGGATGTCATGTGCTGGTGAACCCGGTGTTCCTACGCTGAGTGCAGTGGTTAGCGCTGCGGTCTTGTGTTAGCATGGTTTAGAGTTAGGTATCCTATAGTGGTCTAGGTTGCGTAGGCAAGATAATGGCAAAATTAGCTTGGTTAAGCCCACTAACATGCGCCTAGTCCCAGCATTGTTACATGCAAAAACGGTGTTTCTAGAGTTTTGTGGAATTTGGAAATTAGAAAGTCATAAAAAGAAAATTTTTAGAATTAAGTGTACTGTCAAACAACATTAGTCTAGGATGCTTTCCGCGGCAGCTGGGAGTACGTTTTTCCGCGTATAAACTGCAGGTTTGCGCGGACTTTACTCATCTTACTCGAGAACTGTAAGTTGGACCTCAGGTAATTTAAAGAAGACGAGCTTGTTAGAACCATTTAAATTTTTCGGGAAATTCAGGAATTTGAATTTAATTGGTAATTAGTTTTTTCCGCAATAAGTAAAACGATAAAACATTTTATAAAAATCTACAGACATAAATCAACAACACTTTTAAATGCAGTATAATAAAATAATGCAGGTAGTATTTATCAATGTATATTCCATTGCGTATCCTAATACCCCACCAATTAAGCCGCATAACCACCGTTTTGGTATCCAAATATGCAGGGCGCAGGAAATAATAAGGGAGTTTACATTAGCTTCTGTTGCCATGATCATTTCGAAAGTTAACAACACACTTTAACATTTTGATATACGACTACGATTTGCAAATTGTTTTTTTCCGAAGCGTTAAGTTAAAGATTGTGCACTTTAAAACCAATATTCGTATTTTTGCTACGATTGACATTCTAAAAATTTGATTTACGTCAAATTTGGTTCAGACTTGATCTTTTTAACCCTTTAATGTTATTTTTATCTCATTCACGTCCAACTTTTCTTAAAATGCCTTTCATTTTACAACTAACAGGTGAGTATGAGATGTACATTCGTCGTATGCATAAGCCCGGTACAAATATCCCGACACATTCAGTAACGATGGCTGATTTAACCTCTTGTCTAAGCTATCCAATGCATTGTTATTTTATATAAAACGCTTATGTTCAATTTCCTGACTTCGTATAATTAACCTTACTTAATATCCCCTACTCTCTTCTCCTAGTTTCCATTCATATGACCTCTATTTACAACGGTTCCATCTTTAAAAAACTCCGGATATATCACGTTTTGTATTGTGTTTGCTAGAAATAGTTTTACTTTATACTGAAGAAACTTCGTGGAAAAATGTGGCAGTATATTTCTTCCTAATTTAACCTTACCTGCTGGACATTTCCCCTATTGCATGAGCATTCCTTCACTTCTGCAAATATTTCCTATTATTTTGCTTGTGGGAGAGAATACAAATGTTAATTTGGTGGTGCAAATTTGAAAACCCTTTAAAAATCAGGAAATATATTCCCATATACGTTAACAAGGGTAAAATAAGGTAGGACTGGAATAAACTTTGGTGCTGAATGTACGTTTACAGGTTTGAGCAAAAACTAGTCATTCTTACTGTGCCAAACTTGTCACTGTGCTACACATCACACGGTAGATCTCGAAATTTGTCGCTCAACCTTCACACCTACATAAATTGCCGTGTTTTTAAAAGAACTACAGGCGGCCTGACCACCCTGAATTTGCAGAGAACATCGAGCGATTATCATGTTCTGGTGACCTGGTGCCCTGGTGGCTAGACTTAAAGTTCAATTGAAGTACGGTGTCTCATGTTGGTGACATGTATGTCCTAGTCCATGTCTGCGCAGAACCCACGCATGTTGACCTTCATACGCTAGTGTCTCGTCTGAATACTTTCTAAGCTAGTACCCAGAAACTCATCTCCGGGTATTTATCTGTAAAGGACCGTTCCTTGATACAATGGAATTCTGCGGCACGTGCTTATATTGTCTTCAAAAATTTTAGTCTACTTCGCCTGGCTATGTAGTGGCATTGACTCATATTTTGAGAACTTAGAATTTTTGAAAACTGGAATGATCAATTTATTAGCCTGAGCCTTCGAACTCCTGCAGGAGCCCATCGCCAGTATAGGGAAATGTCAAAATGTAAGCGGGCTAGTCCTGGCGCGTGCACAGAATAGTCATCATTTGAACGGGCAGAAAATGAAAATTGTGGGGTGTTTTGTTGTTGACTCGGTTTTGTCGATTTTATCAGTATGTGTTAGCGAGCAAGATCGGCATGGTGGGTGGGAATATTTATGGAAATAAAATCCTCAACTAGAACGAACAATATTCTATGGAGAGTGTTAATCATAAATCATAGGGAAGATGTGGGAGGGGAGGGAGATACAGGACTGCCAGTGCTGTGAGTCAGGAGATATCTGCGTAGGGCAACATATGAGGGGGCCAGCTGGTTGACTTGGTTAACTAAGTTTTAATCGGATGCCCAGGCTTCAATCAGTTCCCGGCCCGTCTTGCTGCTTTTGTGGGCAGTTATCTTCGAAGCTGCGAAGTTGAAATCGTGACCCGTCTTGTAGGTGTGGGTGGTCACTTGCGGAGATTCATCACACAGTCGGACAGCCGACTTGTGTCCACGTATGCGCAAACCCAGCATGCGTAAAGTTTGTCCCGTGCAAATAACAGAACAGTTCACATATGGTATGTGATAAATTACAGCTGACTGCTCAGTAGGATTTAGTCGATCCCTGATCCTCATGACCCGGCTGCGCATTGTAGCCTTGAGACGATGTGTGATTATCAAACCTATTTCCGCGGCTATACACTCAGTCGCTTCCAAAAGCCTTCATAGGCCAATTCCTACGTGCCCTCTCTCTAAGGACCCAAACAGAACCACCCCTCACGATTTGGAATACGCTCTCATATATCAAAGACGTTTCGGAAACGACCAAGCGTGCTGCCGCGAGAAAAGGCAGTGGAATCGTGCATCATCCCGAGGCTTAAATGCGCAGCCGGGTCATGGGATCAAAGATTGACTAAATCCCAGTGAGCAGTCAGGTGCAGTGTATCGCATACCATGTCTTAATTGTTCTGTAATTTACAGAAGACAGACGGGAAGCATGCTGAGTTCGTGCATACACAAACACAGGTTGGCTGTTCGACGGCGTGATGAATCTTCGCATTTGGCCGCACACAGCTACGAGATGGGTCACGAGTTTAACGAGTTCACGAGTTCGTAGCTGCAAGAATAATTGCCTACGCAAGCTGCAGTACGGGCGGATAACTTATTGAAGCCCGGTCGTCGGATGACAAGTCACTTACCCGCTGCATCCAGCTGGCACCCTCACATATTGCCCTGCGCAGATATCTCCAGACTCACGGCACTGGCAGTCCTGTCCTGTCAATATAGCATTGTTTGTTGTTGTTGATGAGTTTATTTCTGTAAATATTCCCACCCAGCATGCCAATCTCGCCCACTAACACATTCTGATAAAATCCACAGGAGCGAGTTAGCGACAAAAACCCCACAATTATTGATTTGCTGCCCGTTCAAATGTTGGCTTTTCTGTGCACACGGCATGACTACCCACCATAAATTTTGCCGTTTTTCCTTCACTGATGATGTGCTTCTGCAGGAGCTTGAAAGCTCAGTCTAATGAAATGATTATGCTAGTGTTTGAAAATTCTACTTCTGAAAATATTTACGTTCCTGGAATATGAAAATTTGCCTCAATTTGTGAGACTCATATTGTCCATCCACGAATTCTAGTGATAAAATTTCTGAAATTCTAGAAAAATATTTTTCTCAACCCAGTTTTATATATTGTTGTCCTCGGTGACACTTATCAAGCCAAAATATTGTCATCGATTTGCTTAATCCACATACATGAGGATAAGTGATGGTTATGTGTCGTGATAAATCGACAGGTTTATGATTAGAAAGCTATGACTCTTTTTGACCTCAGAGAACACCAAGAAACTCATAATCCAAATCTCTATACGTCCAATTGACTAAATCACTCAAGAAAGTGATCATAGGTAGCGCTTGGTGCTAATGACAGTACCACAAACTGCTCTGGCTTGATTATGTGTTCTGCCAAAAATGAACAAATCAAATGTCCTAGCACAATTAATCGTTGCCTTTAACTACAACCCTTCTTATAAGTTGGCAAAAGCATTAACGTGATTCTTAGCTCAAAAATTTCAAAGTTCCTTTAAAATATCTTTTTTCTCAGCCCTGCCTTATATATTGTGTGCGTCATTGGCACTCATCAAGCAGAACTATTGTCATATATTTGATTAATCGGCAGACAGGTTGATAAGGGATGGTTAACTGTCGTGATGAATCGACAGGACTATGATAAGAAATATATAACTCGTCTCGACTGAAAAGAACAGCAGAAAACTCATACTCCAAAGATGTATACGTCCGACTTCCTAAACTTCTGAAGAATGTGATCATGGTGAATGACTGGTGCCCAGTTTAAGTACTCCATACCGCTCTGGCTCGATTATGTGGTATGCCAAAAATGCACAAATCAAATGGTACAGCACGACGAACCGTTGCCTTTTACTCCAACCCTTCTTATAAGTTGGCAAAGGGGATGCACACAAAGGCGAATTCTCTACAAGGCAATTGAAATAACGCTGTTTAATCAAACTCTTGATATGCTGAATGATTTAGAGACCAGATGCTTTAATCCGACGAATGCATGGTTTGTTAAATCTCACTGCATGAATGATATCTGAACCCAATATCTCGCGCATTAAGTCTTGTGCATGAAAATGGAAGAGTAATATTAATAGGTCCAAAGCTGACTAAAAATTGAACATAAGGTCATTCTTATTGAAGAATTGCGAACATTATCATCAGAGAAATAAAAAGTCCAGTTTGTTGAGTAAACGCGTAGTTTCGACAAATTCTCGCCAGGGCTTACATTAATATGGGATCCGGGTGCGAGTTTAAATGTGGTCGTCTTTTCGGACCAGTGAATAGTGGAATGGGAGTGGGGCTCGATAAGCGAATACTGCTAGTAAGGGTTGGGTTTGATGGAGTAGTCAACGGTAGTGGAAAGGGGCGGAGAGAGAAGGGAATCAGACATAGCGTGGATGACTGCATCCCGCTAAGTGACTTTGGGCCATGTCAACTGCATAGGATGCAGGAAGTTCCTTTGTGCGCACAATACTAGCTTCACCAGCCTGATAGCGGTTGCTTCTGATGTTGCTAGCAAGCGTTGACCCAGGGGCTTCGGATCATTTGCAAAAACATGGTAGATCACTTAAAATGCTTCGTTGGGGTCCACTTGATGTCCAAAATCGACCACGTGCACCGGAAAAGAAACGGTTTATGCTTCTGTCTTCACCTTGTCTCAGCCATGCCGAAAATTGATATTTTTATTCATTGGAATAGGTGCCGACTTCTACGACCACCCTGCTCCACAGGAACCAGTGACATAATAGATGAACATTGAAATGGTATGAGCTGGTAACCTTTTCTTACCTTCCCTATGTAAGATAAGGTTGGTTGAGAATAATACCGGAAATCCTGCTGCTGGGAAGGATCTTTTGACGGCTTGGTTAAGGCTACCTTTACTGCATTCGCCGTTCATAAAGAAAATGAGCAATCTTTTCCATGTTTCTCATTCATCTTAGCATCCTGACAATTAAGATAATGTCTCCAAACTCTTTTCGTGCAGTTGACATGATTGTGTATGCTGTCAAGTTAATCCAAGAAAAGTTTTTTTTCGCGACAAATGGACCAACAGGTTAAGAAACATAGGTGAAGCTTTCAAAATTAGTAGACGCCATTCGCCTTCTTAACTCTGTATCTATATATCAACCAAGTGATTAGAAACGATATCCCATTTCCAACCCCCATTTTATAAGTGATCATGCAATCATTTATTATGGTCTTCTATTTTCACCTCCTGAACTATAGGAATTAAAGTTTAAACATATCGTTCCTGCGCATATTAAAATGTAAGTTTTGAATAATTTCTACAGAACATTGGCGCAACTTTTAGTCTTCACAAACGATCCATGCATGTTTGCATGATATATAACACAACCTAACCAAAAAAACGTTTAATACATTGTTAGACGTTCTTTTAACCAAAAGCTGTTTTGAAGAATTTTTGCCGTTTTTCTCTTTATCGACAGGGGGACAATAAAGTTCTCTAAGCATCATTAAAACAGTGCATTTCGAGGCTACTGAAGGATCAAGAAAATATTTAATTGGTAAAATATTTGATCATACTAGGAAAGTTAAACGAAGGTGCTAGCCATTACTGGCCCTTATATTGTTCAACTCATTCCTTTTAAATCAGAATTGATTGCCATTAAAAATGACCTTTTTAAAAAACCATCAAGTCCCTTACTTTTAAAACCACAAAATTGGGTGACGTCGCTCTTGCGGTCCAAAGTGCATATATTTTCCTGTTCAACTCATTTGTATTGCTAAGAAGCGTTTATGTGCATCCTTATTGACGTTGAATTTATTGTTGCATTCCCATTTTTCTTAGCACGTACTCCATTATAATTCATTTTCTTCCGAATAAGGAACACCAGGATATGATCATTGACGGGCTGTAATAAAATCCTTGAAGAATATAATAATAACAAATTTAATTTAATTTTTAATGCATTTTTAATTCTTCATTTAGATTTTTTAAGCCATAAGTTTTTAGGGTGCCTACACGCTAAAAGAACCCAGACTTCCGAAAGTAAGTGTTGAGTCAGGGCAGCAGCCTACATGATCGGTCATTGTACTTTCATGTGATTGGTTGAGTGGCTTCGGAAGCCTTCATGAAAGAGAGTGGCCCGAAAGCATGCTATCCAGTTGCCTGAGAATACGGCAGCTGAGTGGTCAGCTGGGTTTAAAGACCGACAAGTCCTACCAATAACTTGCTCACATCTGAGCCTCAAGTACTATCATTGATTTCTGTATTATTGTTCAGATTTACGTCAGCCTTTGACTGATTTAGCAACTCTATTATAGAAACAGTTAACATTTTTGTTTTAAATATGCTGCGATGTTTAATGTGGACATTGTTGACAGCATTTAATAAAAAAAACTTACTTTGGTCATAAGAGTATTCCGGATCAGACAAGGAATACTCTTATGACACAAATAATAGAACACATGTGTTGCTGACATTTGGTTAGTAACATATCAATAATCAGTAGCTTAGCGGAACATAGTTGGTTGATCCGACTCGCAAAAACCTTATCCCAAGATGGGCGCATCCTAAGGAATAGATCGGTGCACAAACAAATAATAAAAAACGTACTGTTTTATCGCAATGCACGACCAAATAAATATTCGATAATTGACGCACGGTTTAATTGCGCAGATGTTGTGCAGAAGCTCGTAAATGGGATCAAGAAAATAAACAGAGGACGAGGCGTCCATGCGTAAGCTGCGTTTAAATATTTAAAATAAAGATGATCGTGCCACTTGCACGGAACTCACAACCAGAATTAGAGTTCACCGTGATGCTGAACATGAGTATGTCAAGTTAAAATCAAAACAGATGCACCTGGACACTTTGTCCTTGCTTTTGTTTCAAATTTGGTGAGCAGTGCCGACGACCTTAGTGTGAAAAGTGTTCTTAAACCTCCAAGCCAATGAATCAAACGCTGAGTGTCTCTGCGACCGTGGAATTCTGGCCCGACAAACGAATTTGTCAATTCCATCAACAAGAGACTACCTCAACTTCTTTCATGTTTGGAAGAAAACCGTTCAAATCCTACAACACAACAGTTTAGCCCACAGATTGCATTCTGAACTGCTTCGAAATATCTGGCTTCCCTTTCCATAAAATGATTCTGAAAGTTGGCCCGCTGACTATGCTAATGAAAAACCTGGATGCACCACGACTATGCAATAGCAGTAGGTTGACGTTCCAGCGTCTGGTGAGCTACCTGATGGAGGGCAAAATCATAAACGGTTGTATAAAAGGGGAATTGTTTTGCGTTCCTTGCATTCCCAGTATCCTGTCCGATACCACAACAAGGCCGCCCAAAAAGATTTTATATAAAACAACTTATGCTCAAGAAATACACCCTCTGAATTGAGAAGACGAAGATGACTCGATCGCTGGAACAATATGATCATTCACCTGACATTTTAAAAATCCTTCGTAGGTTCATCAGCAGAGGCATAATTACGGAACAGTAGCAGAAGCAGTTTTTGTGTGCAGAGGCTTTTGCCGTTAAATTTAAACGTACAGAAAAAATCGATAAATACCTTTGAGTGCTGATCGGTTGTGTCCAAAATGACTATTTGGTCTTGTGGCGTTGGCATAAGATGATGTGGTGGCCTGTGTTCACTGAGTGGCGGTTTGCTTTGGCCAACTTTAGTTCAACACAGAATTTTCGCAAGAGGTAATAATAGAGTGAGCCGATATTACTTGGGTCATGTTTTATGGGCACTTAAACCATCAACAAGTTCAACGATTTAGCCAATCTATAGTCGGTGTTGAGACTAAATTTGGCTAAAGCAAACCACCGTTTGGCGAACACGCAGACCATCACATCATTTAATGCCAATGCCACAAGACTAGATGGTCATTGTTGACACAACTAATCAGCGCATTTATTGATTTTGGAAACAGAAGCTTATGTAGCCCCACTCATTAAGCCCTACAACAGGCATGAAAACGGTGTTTATCGGGATTAAGGTGCGGCGAATTAGTAAAGGCAGTGAAATATACTTTAATTAATGCTAAGTGCATTTTTATTTTACTGTATTTAGAAGTGTTTTTGATTTATATCTGTAGATTCTCCTAATCTGTATTATCATCTAACTTATTGCAGAAAAACATTATAATCAAACTGCAGGTTTCTTGAATTTCCCGAATAAAGAAAATAATGCTTAAGAGGACATCTACCCTAATTTACATGTGGTCCATTTTACCGTTCTGAAGTGAGAATAGTAATGTCCGCGGTGCAAAGCGCCGCGCACACCTTCAAATTACATTCGGAACCACGCACTCCAACCGGCCGCAGGAAGCAACTTCAGCTGCATTTTTTCATTTAACATGTATTTCTAAAAATTTCCTTCGCTGACTCCTATTTCCCCACCCCAAAAAAATTAAATAGCCAAATGCTGTGACTAGGAATATATGAATGGGGCTATATAAGCTACTTTTGCTTAGATTTTTCTGTACGTTTTAATGTTACGGCAAAACCCTATGCACACACTTGCTACTTCCGCTACTGTTCTGTGAGTATGCCTCTGCTGATGAATCCGCGAAGGATTTCGAAACGTCAGGTGAATAATCATATTGTCCCGGCGATCAAATTGTCTTCTTCTGTTCAATTCAGAAGGTGTATTTATTGATCATACGTAGCTTTCGGTAAACTCTCTTTGGGCAGCATGCTACCACCATGTAACGTTTAACCTTCTCTCGATAAAAATATCACGGCCCAAAGAGAATTCATCAAAAGCTACGCATGCTTCCCAAATACTATCCTGCAAGGCCGCTTTATTTACCAATATAAAAACATGGGTTTAAAAGCTACCATGACATCAAAATAACGTTAACACATTGGTGCTAATCCAACAAGTCCAATTTCGAAAATGACTACATAAGCAGTTTTTTATGGTACTGTATACCATAAACCGGTATATTTAACCATTTTTAATTAATCACAGATAGCGATATGTATTTACAGGTGCCAAAGGCTAAAAATAGTTTCTTCACGAAAATATCCAATGCTGTAGTCTTCAGTCAGTACCAATTGTTTACCTTCTGTTGATTTTATCATTTTCGCGCTTTAAATTCGTCCCACTGTAAAGAGAGTACCAGGGTTTGTCGAAAGGAGCAGTTGTGTCTACAACGGAAAGTTTCAAAAACCAAAACTCAAGGAGGACAGAGTAGGTTGGATTGTTTGTCTGCTGTCAGAACATGAGTGCGGTAACTACAAGCTTTGCCTACACGCGAGCTTGCTGAGAAGCCTTGACTTTGCGATTTGTGCCCCGTCGTGTGTGCTGTCAATCAGTGAAGTTGGGTTTATCGATTCCAGTAAAGCGTATGCGCTCATTAAGTGGCAAATCGACCAAGGGGGTGAGAAGCAGCAATAGCGCTCGACAAGGAGCATTAGTAAACACAAAGGTGGTCTTTTCGTGATCTTCCAAAATGCCTAGAGTTATTCTTTTGAAAGCAAGAAGTCCTTCATCACACGTATACGCATGTGGCGCGAATCCTTTAGAATGGGTCCAGTCGTGACGACCTGCAGACACGCTTGGCAAGACACGCTTGTGGTTGAAACCATCCTGCATTGCAACAGCTGACCTCTTGCCTAAATTAACGAAGTATGTCTGAACACACCATGACCGTCTTTGTTGCAGACAGTGCGTACATTACTTACTGAAGCGTGTCCTGCAAGTTCAAACTTGTTCACCGGAAAGACAAACTGCCAATTGTTGAAGTGTGGAAAAGATGACGTTTCTGTGATTTTACCGATTCCAGTAGGCTGTTATATTGCTGACGCTTGTATTTTTTATGAGCAAGTAGACATTTCACAATCAATCGAGTTTTTAATCATTTAAGCTATTTCTCCCAAATATCGCGATTTTGCAAAGAGTACCAGGGCTAAAGCTTGATGAATTATGTTACGAAGAACGTTCTAAGGTTGTTAACTGCCTACTTAATATGATGTTTGATAAAATGGAAAAGGCTTCATTTCAGATCCGTATAACCGTATGACTCATTACGAAAAACAACTTCAGTGGGCAAATAAAAGGAAGTCTGACTTGATTTTTATGAGCAGGGTTGGGGTGTTAGCGACACTACCATTGCTTTTCACTAACGTAAACCAATAGGCTGCTGACATTTGCGATTTTTCAAACAATTTATCATTGTTTCTATACCAACTTTATAACATTATCCGTCAAATGATTCGTTGATCACGGATAATTGTTAAAAAGAAATTGTTCATCATTTTAATTTTCATACGGTTGGACCGCCTCATATTTCACATTTGATATTGAAACGTGCAGCAGATTTTTCACCATTACAACGGTGACACTGCATCGCTAATTGAAGTCCTCATGGACATGCTTGTGATAAAAAAATTAACTGCCACGACCGGTTGTGGTGCAAAATGGCTCGGATTGCGAAGGAAAGTTAACCTACAGCTTATGCACTTATGCCAAAACTCATCGTCTTTCTGAACGTATCTCGTAGTTGGATGACTAGGCATCTTTTGAAATGAAGCGAATTTATTGCACTTATGCTGCAGTTTTTCGCCAGTATCGGCCTCTATGAGCCGGTAGCGAACGTTTGACTTAATCAACGGCAGATTCAGGTACACTTAATTTTTTTACTTTATCATCTTTTTTTCAGATTCAACTTATTTGAAGTCAACGTCCTGTCCTTATTATTCTGGCCAACGCACACCTGTTGCATTTGTACAATCTAACACACTCTTGATGGTGCCCGCGTGATAGTCCGAGGTGACAAACCAACTGGAAAGGGAATTCATCGAGCCCTTGAAGCAATTTAAACCTCATTTTGCCGTGACATGGCGCAAACTAACAGTTAAGTAGGCAAGGATGCCCAGTTAGACGATATAACAATGGAGTAACGAGAAGTGAGTCGGAATGATCTAGCATAATCACCGTTGCCTTGGCTTCCAAATTTGAGCCTCCCATTAGTTGGCCTTCATTCACTGGGCAATATTTAACTGCATACCAGCCTCTTTAGCCCTATTCTTTGGCTGTCTGTATCTAGGATCATGACGTCATATCTACAGTATACTTGAACCTTTTTAAAAGCACAAAAACAAGCTTCTTTACCTACAATATTCTATGATTTACAATCCAACGTTGTTGACAATTCTCCGTAGGTTGATTACACGGAAACGAAGACATCATTCAGGTTGGCAGTTAGGAAATAAACGAAGGCCTCTGAAGGGTCTTACCAATAGAAGCACCGACCACCGTCCTAAACAATTCGTTGATGTACGTGCATAAATATTCCTCAATCCGTCCTGACAAAACGGTCAATGAGGTACTAGTTGTAGGCCCTAGATTCCGTTTAGCACGAAAAAGGCTAAGACATATAGAATTATTAACTAAATTGTAGAGCCTTTTTAACAAAACCTCCGATCTAAAATCTTCATGCCTACAAAAATTGATTATCTCACGTCAACCGTGGTCAACTGCTGCCAGCAGAACTTAAGAACGATTCTAATGAACAAAGGCTCCTTAACAAAAGCCTACATTGAAAGCCCAAAATAGCAACGAAGAAATGAAAATATCAGGCTTACCAGACCAAACATAGGATGTGGAATAGTACTGGTTGATAAAAATGATAACGTCGCAAAACTAGAAGCAATTTAAGCAGATCATACAAGGTACTCAAAAGCTTAGAAGGACAAAGTTCGGACAGATACAGTTGAAAGTCAGCTGACTACAATTCTCAATGACCTCCATCATGAAGGTATATTGACTGACAAAGAGCTTGAAGCACTAAGACCGTTAGGAACGACGATACGTAGAATGCATGGACCTCCGAAAATTCACAAACAGGGGCTTCCCTTACGTCCTATCCTGAATATGAGAAATTCCTCTCACCACACAATTTCTAAATGGCTGGCAGAAAATCTGTAACACTTTGGAAGTTACCGGTATCCTCGAAGCCTGAGAGAAGCATTTGAATTTTTCAAAGCTATAAAGAATATGAAAATTGCAAAAGTAATATGCTATCGTTGAATGTATCGTCACCATTCACCAACGTACCCGTGGCAGAAACCATAAACTACATCTGCGGCGTTATTCAGGACACGAAATACCAGATAGGTATCCCTGTGAAAACCCTCAAAAATCTCCTGACGCGATGAACACAAAATGTCCAATTTCTCTGCTATGGTCAGTTTTACAGAGAGATTGATGGTGTGGCGATGGGCTCACAACTTTGACCGTTTCTTGCAAATGTCTTTATGGGCAAGATCGCGAAAACGAGTCTGAGGGACATTATCAATGACCTTGCATTATACGGTCTATATGTAGATAATATCTTTTGTTTGGCAGACTTAAACGCTGAAATTGACGCCTTGGTCTCAAAGTTTAACAGCGCTTACCCTTTGCTCAAGTTTTCTGCTGAGACTGAAGTGCACGATAAAAAAGCGTTCCTTGATATTCTTCTGCGAAGGCAAGAGGATGGATCTATCGTATGTAGGGTTTTCCGAAAGAAAACCTGAACAAGGCAATGCACTTACTTCTACAGTTTTGTCCTTTTCAATATAAAACGTAATTCGGTCCAGTGATAAGCAGCTAGAATACAACAGATCTGCTCTCCTAATACTGTCAAAGGAGAACTCTAACAGCTGCAGCATACACTAAGTGAAAATGGATACCCGATAAGGTTCATCCTCAGAAATATTGGTTAACGCGCCAAAAAGCCTGTCACCTTAACTGCAGAAAAGAAAGACGTGTTCATATGATTGCCTTTCTTAGCAGATGCAACCAGCGAGCTGGTCTGATGACGCTTGAGGACTGCAATAACATACGCATTCCCAGCGGCGAACGTACGGCTGCTCTTCACAAACTTTCACCTCCTACGATTGGGAGGGAAAGACAGACTCACTTTGAAGGCCACATCGATGTGCATTAACTCGTAAACTTGCTCCTGTGGAGTGTAAAACGTCGGCCGTACAACGAGGCGTCTCGAAAAGAGGGAAAGTGAGCACATACCGATCTGACTAAGCTTAGGTAAAACTAGATCGATCTCGAGTGCTATTCTCGCACATATAGTCGATACGAACCATCGAGTCGATACTAAAGAAGCTTTTAAGGTGGTCTATAGGACACCATCTAATTTTTCCAAAGGCCTACGCCAACGCTTGCTACAGCCGAAGCAGTGGCTATAAGGCTAGCAACTCCAGTACTATGTTGTCAGAAGACTCTGCCACAAACTCTCTCACTTCCTTGGCCTTAACCGACACCAGGTAGCGATAAGATTTCGCCCCTACCAACAATCGACAATCCCTCAACCAACACGCTGACATGGCCTACATGCGCAAACTCATGTAGTCCGCGTTGGCCAATAAGTGCCCCCGTTAAGCAGTTATTGATTTTCTACCAATTTTAACTGTTATTGCTATGTACTGCGTTATTTTTCCTCGCAAAAGTTTGGTCTGATGAAGAGTTGCTGAAAATTTTTTTTTGCTATTATTTGACTCACATTTTTAACCAAAGGAATATTTGCGGAACTCTGACAAAAACAGCAACTGTCGAAGTTGAATTCCACGGCAACGGAGAGTAAGTTTTTTTCGTGGATAAACTGCAGGTTGGCGCGGACTTTACTATTTTTAATCATACACTGTAATTTGGACAATCTTTTTTACCAGCATTTCATTTTTTTGGAAAATTTAGATATTTTAATTCAATTGATAATCAGTTTTTTCTGCAATAGGTAAAACGATAAAACACATTATAAAAATCTACAGATATAAATCAACAACACTTTTAAATGCAGTAAAATAAAAAATGCACGCAGAATTTATCAATGTATACTCCACTACGTGTCCTATTACCTCACCAATTAAGCCGAGTAACCACCTTTTTGGTAGCCAAATATGCAGGGCGAAGACATGTATAAGTGCGTCTACATAAGCCACTGTTTACATGATCATTTTGAAAGAAAATAAAATCTTTTTTTAAATTTTTATATACGACTATGATTTGCAAAGTGTTTTCTTACCGTAGCGGTGTGTTAAATATTGTGCAGTTAAAAACCAATATTTTAATTTTCTGATACGATTGACATTCAAAAATCTTTATTATCGACATAATTGATTTAGGCTTGATCTTTTTTACCCTCAGATTTGTTATAAATACCACTCACGTCCTAATTTGTGACCTTCCATTGAGCATTCCTTGTATGCCTAAGCCTAGTATAAATATACCGATGCATTTAGTAACGGCGGCCGATTAAACCTCTTGTCCAGGCTATTCCATGTACTGTTACTTGATAGAAAATGTGCATGCACAATTGCCTGACTTTGTGTGTTATACATGTTTATTTCATTTATTAACCGTCCCTTCTTCGCATTTCTATGACCTCTATTACCGACAACTTCATCTATCAAAACACCGGAGATATTGTTTTTGGTATTGTGCTTGCTATAAATTGTTTAAATTTGTACTGAAGCCACCACGCTGAAACATTTGGCGGCATATTCCTTCCTAATTTTACCTAACCTATTGGACATTCCCCCCATCTCATGAGCATTATTTACTCATCTGCAAATATTTCCTACTATATCGCCTGTGCGAGAGGACACAAAATGTTAATTGGCGGTGCGATTTTCATTACCTTGCTAAACAAATCGTTTTTTAAATAAGAAAATATACTTCCATATACGTTGAGCAGGGTAAACCTAACTAGAACTAGAAACAATTGTGGTGCAGAATGTACGTAAATGCGTCTTGACCAAACAATGAGTCATCCTTACTGCACCATTTTTGTCACTGTGCATCACATTTCACGGTATATCTCAATCCTGACTCTCAACTTAAACGCCTACAGAAAGTAATGTGTTTTCAAGAGAACCACTGGTGGCTTGACTGCGCTGAATTTGTAGAGAACATTGAGCGATTATCGTGTTCTGTTGTCCTGGTGCCCTGGTGGCTAGACTTATAGCTTGATTTAACTACGACGTCTCCTGTTGGTGACATGTATGTGTTAGTCTATTTCTACGCAGACCCAAATCATGATGACCTTAATACTCTAGCGTCTGGTCTAGCTATTTTCCTAGCCAAAACCCAGACACGCATTTTCCGGTGTTTTTTTCGTAAAAACCGTTCCTTGAGACATTAAAATCTTGTGACACGTGCTTATAGTTACTTTGAGTTCCACATTTTTCACTTTGCTCTTCAAAGTCTTCGTTTACTTTGCCTCGCTATGATGAGGTAAGACTCATATTGTCCATCCGTGCTTCTAAGCTATGACATTTTCAAAGTTCTGGAAAAACTCTTTTCTTAAACTTGCTTTATATATTGTGGACATCAGTAGCGTTCATCAAGCATTTAACTGGTGATCCACTCAAAATTAAAGCCCATTCCCTCTATTAAGTGCCGATAGGTTTTGATAGCAACGTGCATAGTTAAATTAAACACTTACTTTAATGTGGCCTTACACCATATAAGACGTGTATGACTTCTATGGAAGACAACAAAGGTATATTAATGCTCTGACACGTAGTGCTCAAGATTTTTAAACGTTTCACGACTATAAAAAAAGACGGGAGCGTCAGTAGTTGGAAGGTGGGTGACGTGCAATCAGAATCTGAGGTTTTTATAATGAAAATTGGACGCTAGTCACCAATGGACACTTTTTGGGTTTATCTGCAAGGGCTTACAGATTGACGGGCGATGGGAATCTGTGAAATGTGGTCGATACTCACCCTGGTGGCATGCAATCATGCAGAACAGTATCCTTTGGCGGGGTTTTACCAGACATCAGTGTAAGTTCGGGCTGTAGAAGCAATGCAGTGTTTATCACATTTTTCAAAATATGTCCCTTAAGGAGAAATAAAAAAAGCATTTTATAAGAAAATTATCTCATATTTATAACGCACTTTCTTTAACGTATGTTTACTGTCCATTTAATGGAATGCGTAGAATTTTATATGCTCGTGCTCATGGGTGTGATCAAATTGGATGATACGGCATAGACAGTTTACCAGATCAACGATTGTAAGATGTTTCCGACACTTATTAAAAAGTTAAATGTGTACTCCATAACCTCCGGACTGACCGAAGCCAAGTAATGCGCGATGTAGATCTGGCCTTCAACATATGCGCCACGTTTTTGCTTTTCCAAAATTTACGTATCACATTCATTTATGTTTTGGCATTTGATTAGACAATGACAAATGTTACCAGCTGGCCATTAAGCAAAATATTGCTTTTGTTATTCTCACCAATATAAAAATTGTATTTGTTTGTTCGTTGATGAAGAAACCAGGAAAATATGTTTAAGAAGATTTTGTTCTGAATTTAAGGGCAGCAAAAGGACTTTTGACTAATTTACCGGCATTGCTAGGGTAGTCCAATCCGAAGTTACAGGTTTCTTAAAAATTTCATAATATTAAACTTTTTGCAGCAAAATGTTTATCAATTTCACGTCAACAATGCATTATGCATGTTCTTGTGTAAAAATTACGTACAAAAATTAAAGTTTTGTTGGAAATAGTACGAAAATTCTTTTTGGAAATCAGTAAAACTAACATAATAGAAAACTTTTGCCAATTGTGAGTTATGTTAGTGACAAATCCTGTCCAAAGTACCTTGAGACAGGCCGCACAATTAATTTTCGATAATTAGACATCAAAATATACTTTGTTGTAAAAATAGCATTTTGATCTTCTGATAATTTTGAATGCACGTTAAATGTTGTGGCAGGCTGAAAGTCGTGTAATGAAAAAACGGCAACCCCATGTTTTTAGTTTATCTAGGACTTTTTTTCTTTTTCATCCCAATGTAATGGAAAACTCCCCAAAAAAGTCAGTTCACGTCAGGTTCTCTCCCAGAAATCCGTTTCGATGCCAGTTGCTTGCTCTTTATGTTGTAATTGATGAATTGAGCAGGGCTTAAAAAACAAATTTTTGTAGCAGTTGAATTCTGGAATTGGACATTTGTGTATCGTTTATTTATTGACGTACAAAATTAAAATCTTACCTGCCTCATTAACTAATGACCAAATAAAAACACGAAGGATTTTACTCGTATAACGTAGAACCCACCTGCAGCAGATAAATTGTCCGACCATTTATCAATCAGCGGGTGAGGAGAAATGTGATCTCCTACCCGGATAGCAAAACTGTAGAGTTGTCGCTCTAATTGAGCTGGCATAGAGTGCTTGCCATATGTAGTACGCTAATTTGTTTTTGTTCACTATGTGTAGGTGAATGCGTAAGCGCACATTAACGCAGGGCAAGCCTGCCCCCCCTCCACCTTCCTCCCAACATCACGACCGTGTCGGGTGCCCCGGCGCAAAGGGCCCTAGCTTGGCCGATATGTTTACCATGCAATGCTTATGCCCGAAAAAATGAAACAGGACAGATAATTCTTCTGCCTGGCTCTGTGCGCGTAACCTTTGATTGCGAGCGAGGAGGTGCCATTGAAAAGTGTTACAGGTGTGACATGGGGAAGACATGAGAGGATAAGGACACGGGGGAGAAGTGTTCACGCTGTCTGCGAGAAGGCACCTAACGAGTCTACAGTAATCTAAACGAGTCTAGCTTTGTCTAGCTTTGTCTAGCTCGGCCGTTAGTATTAAGGTCTTACGAATGCGGAAATCAGACGAAGAACAGCACAATCTGCCTACTACAGGGTAAAGAATACCTGTAATGATTGCTCTTTTACGCCTAGGAAATAGACGTGCCCAGTTCCTCCGCTGAATCGTAATTTTAAAACGAATATTCTCTTATATTTCTGATCGATTCACTTCGATTCATCCCCGCACAGAATAACAAATACAATGCTCATAATTACATTTCGAACCGTTTTTTCAGGCCTAGATAATGCTTGTCGTTTAAATTATAGATGACACTCGGGAGCTTAAGGTTGGCCAATTATTAACACTATGAATAATTTCGCATCATCCTGGTTTTTGCATATTAACCTGTTACTAGAAACGGATGCTGGATCCCCGGTAATTCGACCGGCAGCAGGCATTTGGCACATTTTGCCTTAAAAAAGTACATCGGTTCTACCTTTTCATTCAATATTTTCTGTTATGGCCTTTAACTTTGTCAATAGCGGATTTATAAATGAGTCAAATTACGCATTATCATCTTAAGTCTTGCACCGCTTTTGCTGTTATTTTGATCGCAGCATAAATCAAATGTTGAGATCTTTATGCGCAAAACATAGGAGACTATTATTGATTAATCCCCATTTTCGAACATATCCAATTTTTAAAAATGGAGATAATACTGAACTAGCTTTTGCAAAAAAAACGAGTTCATCTATTAAACTATGTGTGGCTGGCCTCATCTTGAGCCTAAAAACGTCCAATACTTACCAAAAGAGATTCCAAAATGGGAACGCTCGTATGCTTCAATCTATGGAAATATTTAAGGAATAGTTTTGTCGGAATTGCACTACGCTCAAAAATGACATTCGTCAGCTATTATTAATAGTATGCTCTGGTTTATATATATGTGAGGTGTCTTCATCTGCAAAATATAACACCTCCAAATAAAAGAGCCTGTGTTCTGACATACCACATATCATAATAACCAGGAGGGCTTGCGTATTTGTAACTTTTCGGCTGTCTTAACCTTTAAATGATCTTGTTAGTTTTTTCCTGTTCCACTTTCTAGGGTTTAATTTGATTTGGTGCCAAGTACTGATTCAAGAATACAAAGGTGCGTACCACAAGCCAGGACTCATGGGGGTTACTACGTAGAGTGTTGCATTTTTAGGATAAAAATCAGCGGGCACTGATTCAACAAGTATTTTACGCGACGTTTAGATTTTTTGCCAAATCCCATCATCACAGCCATTCACCGAAAAGGATTATCTGTGTCGAATGTAGGCGTGATAGTTCTGAGAAAATATTAAAAGACCTGATTAAGAAGGTTGATTACCCGTGCTTCGTTCATGTGATTGATTTCCCCGCTCTTGCAGTACTTTAGAAATTAACGTTTAAACGGCTGTTTATTGCGTTTGTGAGTGAACCCAACTCATGCTCGAGCATTCTAGTCAACAGCACTCTCTCTTTGGATGTGTATTGCTGATCTTTTAAAGTAATAGTTAGGTTCTGCTTTGCACAGGAGCACGCAACACAAACCCTCTCAACCGTAACCAAGTGACTAAGTGGATCCAACAAAGCAAAGGGAGTCCGGAGTAGCCATTTCTGACTAATGAGACGTCAACAGCCAGTTGTACCTAATCCCGAAGGTTTGCAGTCTCGAGAGTTAAACCCAGGACCTAAAGTCATTGAGTTCAACACTCAACACGTAGTCAACGGGTTTCCTACTTTATTGTTCGTGATCCAGAATTTGATGAATATATGTGTATCGCCGATCTACTCAAGGAATAAATAAGTTTTGCTTTGCCCAGGTGCTTTTTCGGATCTACTTCAATATAAACTTAGTATATAGGTGACGGTCTGGATGATTTGGTTGCCAGCTCCTGGGCAAATCTGAACATAGTTGTTCCTTTACTAGATCGCCAAAACACAAACATTTACCACATTCCGGGTCATAACTGATAAAGCAGGGAACCCGTACACTAGAGGTAGAGTATTAAACTCAATGACCAAAGGTCCTGAGTTCAATCTTTGGGGGAAGGATTGGATTATGACGGCACTTATGCAGAAATTGTCATGTCAGCCTATCTTTGCTTTACTGGGCTCACTTAAGCACTCACTTCTTTCACTATTTGATTATATGCGTAAGCGTCATCAAAATATTATGCCTTGATGTAAGGTCTTTCAGCCTCGTGGATTGTTTTCTCCTTACTACAAAGTACCATCTGAAAAAAGCAGATGGCTTTTGAGAGGTAATAAAAGTACCAATGATCTTGAACAAACGTATGACCGGTTGGATAAGTGTTCATCATGTTATTATTTCTTAATGGGGTTATCGTTGTGTGAGTTAACAATAAAACGCAATAACCTCTATGCCCTTAGAGCATCGTGTTTTATTGGTAATTTAATAACGTTAAATAATCAACTGCTTCGTAAAATTCGCCTGCTCTCTTCCTTCAACAGTATCTACAATGAGTAAAAAGGTGTACTCTGATCTTGTCCAGTCTCTGTGGCTTTACTGGAGTCAAGTAACTGTGACTGACAACGGCTCATGAAAATTGAGTATCTATTATGTTTTAAGTACTTTTATGAATCAGGTTCAGGGCCATGCTTACCACATGGTGTTAAACTACTTAATTCGGAACCTCAATCCACTAGTATATGTTGAAATATAATGCACCTACAACACAAGTTGTGCATTATAAAATCAGTTTAAGGTTCATCTTTTCTTGAAATCTGAATAAAGAGGATTCACAATCGCAGAAAATACTACGTACAAAGTGCAATTCCCCGTGTCGACTTTACGCAACGAGTAGTTTCCTCGATTTTATTATTCAATGAATGTCTATTAGAATCAATACCTCACTTTTTCATCCAGTTCCTTTATTTGTCAACCTCACCAGTCGGTAACGGTGTGAAATTTAACTTGACTTACAGCAAGTAAAATCTAATGTTTTTCTACCGAAGGCAAAATCCACTGGATAGATAAGAAAAATGTGAAAATGCTAGCATCATATATTTTTAAGGGCTGAGGGTCATTTGGAAAGGCGTAAGGGAGCTGAACACAAGGGCCTTTAAGTAAAATGCTCATTTTGACATCATTTCTCATTAAACTGAGTAAATAGTTAGTTGTTATTGTCCCATATCCTGCCGAAATCCACTGCTCTCAAACTTATTGAATTGCAGCTTTAAATATCAGGCGTCCATCCACAATATAGCTAAATGTGCCGTTAAATGGCAGGTTTTGACCTATGTGAGTTGGAACTTGAATTCTTCCACTGAAGGCTAGGAGTAAGAAGGGGCCTCCGTGGAAGGTAAACGTACACGTTTTTGCAAATTAGAAATCCTTAAAACATAGGTTGCTCACCAGGCTTTGTGTATCAGCTGTACACATAACATGCAGCTTTATAAGTGATTGAACCTGAGTCGGAATGACACGTTTTGTAGTCCACGTGAGGAAGGAGACACCGTCTGCTCATTAAACATGCTTGAATTTCTATTGCTGTCTCTAGGAAATTAACTTTACGGTGGGAGGAATCATAACTGACAATCAAACTGCCATCAATTGTATCTGATGGTTACTTTCCTTTTCAGATATTTTCACAGACTTCTTGCCGATTATCTCCGATCTAAATTTACAGTCAGTCAGCAAATGTTCTTCCCTTATTCTTGCGGTTAAATTCAACTATCTTCGGTCCTCCACTACTTTGCCAACCTCCTCATGCTGTCTGGGCGCCTGATAACTATTTTTTGGCCTACCACAAATCCTACACCCCTTCCTACTGCATGTCTACATCGCTGTCGTTACTGCAATTTATAATACCCGGGGAAACAAAAATAGGTCTTAACTGTATTTTGGGAATGCTTTTGTGGATATAGGACTTTTTCAGCCTTCAATTTGACGTCCTTTTCTCCATAACCTCCATGAGGTCGCATGCGCAATAATTACACTTAAGCCAGTACATTACGTTTGCGGTCTCACCTCAGGGCAGGGTTTACTTAGCGTTCTCCGCCCAGTCCGTGATAACGACCATCGGGTTTAAATGGAAGGGACTGTCATCAATGTATTGTAGCACTGCCATAATGCTTATTACTGTGTCACTGGATCTGGCTTTGTTGGGGACTGGCCATTGCCTTTAAAAAAATTGCGAGGGTTTCCATTGGTCATCAACACGTACTGGAGTGATTGAAGTTGTAAATTTACATTACGCGGGTCACAGCAGCATGTTTCTCACCGTTTCGATCACATTCGCACAGAAATCAATTCGCGGTATGAGGTATGCTTGATATGACACCCAAGCTATGTTGCATATTTTTAGCATTCCTATACGTCATTATTCAAAGTTTTTCATTGGGGTGACAATAAGCGTTAAAAACACAGTTACCCACCTATTAACGGCTTTTGTCCAAAACTGAATGGTTAAAACAAAAGCATTGAAGAGATCATAGAGTTCCCGAACATGCCTCACCCAACACTGACGGAAGAAGTTTTAGGGCATTGAGTTCCCCATTGTCGCTTATAGCTTGCAAATAAGAAAGCATAAGGTTTTTAGTTTGGTAAAAATTTCCACTTCATTTACAATTTTAAAGTCGTATTGGCAAATAGCTGGAGTCATCTATTTACTGCAAGCAACAAGCGAACGATAGGTTGACTAATTGTCTCCCTCCCCCTACCTCAAGAACTGAAGAAGCACTGAACAGAACTGCTTGCTTCATGCACTTATTTTACATTTCGTGTTAAAGGCCGGCAGTGAATGACCGAAAATAGCTATTTGCTAATACGACTTTAATAGCTTTTTGGTGAAAATGCCTACAATTTCGCTTGTTCTGCAAGCAACTTTCCTAAATTTGAAATTTTTTGATTATTTCTCCCATACCACCGAGAATGCATTAAAGAAAACTTATGAATAATAATAAGCAGCATAAGGCACATAGGGTGCTTAAAATAACTAAAAGAAGTACAAAGTTTTTTTAAGAAAGATGAAATTTTTTTGATAGTTTCCAACTTGTGAATATGTCAATAATAGCCTTTAATAAGAAATTTAATTTAAATTAGTTTGTTAACTATAAAACCTAAAGCAACCATTTTATGGATGAAAAACTTGCTTTAAATCAAAAAAATTGTTTATGAATTAATGAGTGGATACATAGTTAGTGAATATCGTTAAATAAAATGTCTGGTCTTTCGGCTGATTTTCGGTGTATTCATTGATAAGTTTACTAATTGTCCGTCTGTTCAACGGTTACATCGAATCCTTTAAAATAAAAGATGATTAAACAGCATTTACCAAAAAAGGAGCTTTTGCATATTATTTCCTATGCAGATGGCCATGTTGATCAAGTGTGAAAATGCTGCAAAACAGCAAGCCACATTTTCGAGCATACAGCAGGTCTGCTAGATACCACGCATATTGTTATTCCATTTAGTAATAAAAATCGTTTCCAGAATAGGTGACATCTTTTAAAAAGTGCTTTTACCATACATTTTGCTTACAACTTACGGTTGATACTAACATTTTCCAAGGTTACCTCAGAGAATAATTGGGTGACTTAAGCAATATCTTAAATTTATTTGAAGATAAACGATCAATTTTAACTGTAGATGAAAGAATATAACTTTCTCTTTCTTATGGATTTGTTTTCGCCCAAAGATATTTATTTGAAAGTATATTATAAACTTGCGTTTGCAATAAAAAACAGGCCACATATATGACCATATTTTAAAATCTATATTTTTCTTCTGTATGTAAAGTTTCCAAATAACGCTTGAACAAAACCTATTGATCACAAAAAACAATATTTTTACATTTCCTTTTTTCAATAAGACCTTCTTTAATTCCCAATCGCAGTAAAATTTTTGGCGTGGATTGGTTATGTTCAAGGGCAGTGGTGAGGTTCAAAAAATCGCACCAAAACAATTTTGTAACGAAATTTTGAGAAAAAAAATCAAAGAATATCTTTATATATTTTTTAATCTTCTAATGCTGCTTGCTTTTGAAAATATATTAGCTACCTCAAAAGATGCTATCGTTCCATACATGTTTACCGTTGATGCTTGTCTAAGCATTACCGAAGTCACGTAAGGCAAACAAACGTTTTTGATTAATTCATCATCAGGCAATACAGTAAAATAAGAAATTGGCATGCCAAAAACTTTCGTTAACTCTAGCCTCCCATATGTTAATGTATTGTCTAATAATGAATTAATCGAAAACGTTCGTTCACCTAATTTGACTTCGTTTGTTCAATTTGAGCAACTTTGCACATAATTTACTAGTACTGGAAGAGATTATCTGTTCAACTTTCGTTTCAACGAATTATGGAATTCTTCCACATCAACATATATTAAAAAAGAAAGATTCATACTGTGTTTCCTTATAGCATAGGAAATGTCTTCAATGAAAAAACATTCTCGTGATTTAGTCACAATGAGAGCCTTTTTCTCCAAATAACTTAAAATAAGATGGCAGTTTTTCAAAGCTTAGCCCTTCTTATTATTAAATTAACTCAGTTGATCCACGTAACCTGTCAAGATATACGCTTAACTGCACAGTTTAATTTTGTCCTGAAAGTCGTTTGCAGAATTTGCAGGAGTAAATGTCATTATGCCTGACCAAGGTGATGCTTAAACTGTTTTACTTTGTCTGCTCAATTTAATTGTTCTTCCTGAGTCAAAAATAATGAGTACGCTGATATTTTTTTCATCGTACCATCTCGGTTGACTTAAAATACTGGCTGCCGACAAGCCTGCTGAATATTTCGGCACTTAAGTATTGTTCAGTTGTGGTAAAAAGCGAGGTGAAATTGATCGAACAAATGACTTCAACTTAAGTGAATTGCACTAAACAAGATGTTTCGGGAACACACCTTCTTGGCGACGCATTTCGAAATAGCCACTGACCTACATTAAATGCTTTTGCACTGCCTTATCCAAGGATTGGCTGTTGAAGATTTACGGTACCATGCGTGTACCTTTTTAGATCATATATCCTTACAGCACATGCGACTGTTGTTTTAATTTTCAGTCTATTGACATACCGATCAACCTGTTATTTTGAATTTGTTACCCGGTTATGGCATCACCTTCTATATCGGTTCACAGTCACATAAGACGTACGCCTGCCCGTCCTAGGGCACGGCTTTGAACTTCTGAATGTAGTTTTTTTTTAATCATAAGAATTTTGGAATTCGCTATGCCTGTTGCGACATTCATGATGCAGGTGTCAGCCAAAAGAGGCTTGAGTGCATTAGCATGTGCTCGGGCACCGATTATGCGTGATAAGTGCACGATTGCCAAGGTGGTAAAATCTTGCTTTATGAGCTCTTTTGTTTCGTAAGATGTACTGGTTTGTTTAAAAATCGATTCAAATGTAGCTCAAAGGTGAAACAAACATGTATATATAATAATAAAGCTTGATTAATCGTTTAGGATGTGTTTGCATAGGTTTACATATTAAACACAATTAATATGCTCTCTCTTTGCGATGATTTAGCCATATGTTGTGAGCCTATCATCCCGATCGACATATATTATCACGAGTGGGTTTCTAAACCTTTAGTTATTAACCCAAAGTAATAGCAAAATTTTTTTACCAGCAATTATTAAAGGGCCATATGGGATTGTTTGTCTCAAAAGCCTCTTTTATTTGCGCACTCAAAGATGGAATTGGTAAAAGATTTTCCGAAATATTCGTCTGCTGTGTAATGTTACACATGTTTTCTCCACAAGGGTCTTAACCGGTAGCTTTAAGGGAGCACATGATTGCTTACTCAGGTCTAAAGGAATGTTTCCTGTGAGTACATAAATTACATATTAAGACGAATTCTACCCAAATGCGTACTGAATCAACCACTTTCTTACCTTATGTACCATAAAATGGCTAGGTCATACCTAAAAATATATAATGCAGCCGAGAAGACGGTACAACACGGCCGACGCGGACAAGCACTAACAAACTAGCATGCTAGGAATCTTGGAAAAACAAATATACCTTGATGCATTTAAAGTGAGCGTAAACAGCAGAATAACTTAAGAAAAGCAAATCTCTAACAGATTTTACACCGTTTTTGGCTTTTGTAATGAATAAGAATAAAATGGAGAGCACAGCAAACTGCATTAACAAAAAATTACTAAATAAAAGCAAAACCGTTGTGAATGGATAAAAATATTTACTAATTGTATTCAAGTTTTGCAAACGATAAATATGGTGTTACATTTTTAAAAAAATATTAGGGAGCACTCAATGGATGATCATACAGTTTTCCTTAGATATTATGCATTTTATACAGTTAATAATTTTGCTTTCTATCTTTATTATTAAATGACGATAATTTTTAGATTGCAGATTAAGTTCCCGCACATTTTCGGGCCTATAGAATGTATTTTGTAGATACAGCCTATAATTGAAGTTTTCGATACAATTATTAACAGAGACAGAGCGAATAGAAAGATCAGAACATATGCTGCTATTTCTACGATCAATAAAATGTCTTTTATATTATGCTGTCTAAAAGGCCCTTTGGCTCATACTTAACAAGTATAAATACTGCTTGTAAGCTCAATGTATGGGTGATGCAACACTTACACAAATATTGTTAAGGTGAGACTTCCAAATAATATATTTAAAAATTTACAGCAGCCCATAAATGACAGCGCACCCTGAATTAAGAACATCAACACTATATTCATCTTAATAATATTTGTTGAGATTTTTTTTGAGTTACTCTTACATTTAAGGTGCTACCAAAAACAGCTGGTGAATATCTGGGGACACTTCTTTTAAGCTTTTGTCCTGAAGTAAGATTTAAGAGCTGTTAATCTGACCAAAGAAACAACTAATTCACCTCACTTGTCATAAGAGCTGTGTTTTCAGACTCTATCTTGCGTCATTATAATAAATGCAACGCTGTCCTTCCTGCGTAAGAATGTGTTTATTAGTTTGGATAGGAGTAAATCCGGTTAACTTTGTCTTCTCCACAGTAAGGTTTAACCAATATTTTCAAAAGAAATGAAGCCTATCGAAATGCGACTTTTAATTTTAAGCGCGTATGCACCAAACTGAGTTTACGCCTAACACTAGCTACCTATTTTGCGTAGCATCAAAAGCACATGCTATGAGGATATTTGCCACAGATAAGAGCAAAATTATATTTTAACATTTCCGACCATTCCTCCTAGATAATTCTGAAGGCTAGTTAGGCAAGCGTACGTAGTCTTTCGATAAATAATCTTAAGGCTCATAAATTTTGTGAGAAAAGATGGACATTATCGATTACTAGTTTAAATATTCCCCCTTCCATATGAATGTATGGGCCTGAAGAGTATTTATCGAATTGTTCCTGTATGAATGAAAAGGTTCGCGTTTCACGTGTGGATAAGGAATAAGACTTTTCGTGCACCGGATTAATTTGTTTATGGTCGTGAGCTTTTGAGTTCTTACAGAAGTTCATTTTTAGAAGATTAACTCCTATAAGAGTTCGAAAGCTCAGGACAATAAAAAAATTGATCCGGTGCTTGACAAGTCATCTTTCTCAATTTATTGAATGTTTACGTCAAACTCGCCAAACTATTCTTCTGAATACCTTAAGTTGTCAGGTTTGATCTCACTACCTGTAGTAAGTTAGCAAGCTCTTCTTTAAAATATCATGTTATGGTTTTTTATGTGCGTGAATTAAATCGCCCTTAAGGCTCTTGATTTCAGACATTTTTTTACCGTCCAAGGTGAAATTGTCAAAGGATATATTCAAAAATGTACAGGAGATCCTTAAGTGCATACATGGGTTAAAATCTTAGCCTGGTTAAACTCTTTGCCAGATAAAGTTTACCTGACTTGCATGTTCAATATTATTCGTTATAAGATGTTTGACTCTAGAACTACAACTAAAAATTTAAGTAAACTTAATCAATTTAACAAGAGTATGTGTGATCATAATGCTCATTTCGTTTAAAAGTGGAAACAATTACCAAACAGTTTGGTTTTGAAAAAAATTGTATTATAACGCTTTTAGCAAATGACGTCATTCCTGCTAGAAGAATATCTTTATTAAGTGAGAAGCGATTAATTCAGATCATTTGACTCTTCCCACAAATCAAGTTATGCGATTTTTATAGCTAAGGCATACGCTATATTAATCTGGTCGTCAGCTCTCCATCTTTCGCTCCACATGAAGTGCATATGCTTAAGACTTAATGAATGCTATGCACTATTTAGCTTCTTTGCGGTTATGTATGTCTTCTTATTTCGAAAATATTTTTTTTCAGGACCAATCCTTATGTGCGAATGATCCTGTTTCGCAGAATGTGAACAATAATCACAGTGATACAGCGAATGACATATGTTTGCTTCTTATTGGTATTTCCTGCGCATGGTTCACTTCATTTGAAGCAAAAAAGGGAACTCCGATTGTTCAATTTTATATTTCTCGATCTTGCATAAGTAATTTTGGTTTTTTCTTACAACAACTTTTTTGTGCTTAACTAAGTGCGTGCGCTTCTTGTATCCGGGTAAATTTGAGTAAGGTGGTATACGAAACTTGCATTAAAGTGTCCATAGCAAAGACTAAAAATTATAAATTTTAAAAATCTGCACTACACTTTAGGTGGTCAAGATGAAAAAAAGCTTCCTAATTTGGAAAGATTCGATCGATAAAGCTTTCAAATGGCGGGCATACTAAATTTTTTATGCCATTTCATAAAAATATATCTGACAGATTGGAGCAAATAAGATTTATATTCTGGAAAAGTATTATTTGATTGTCCCTAATTTGGCAATATTTAAAAATAATAAAACTGCCACTTTTATACAAACTGTTTTTTCGTTTGGTTAACTCAGTTATTTAACATAATAAAACGCTGCTCTTGGTGCTGCACTTATGGTTTTGTTTAAACAGAAGGTATTATTACATCATGATTGTTCTGAAAGTTATTTTATATCAGTTATTAAAAATTAAGTGTAAGCAAATATTTGTCTGGCCTTCTGCGGTCAGCCTTGGCGGCAACAGATGTCGATTTTGTTTACCGCGTTTATCCCTACTGTCCGCAAGTCTATCTAACGCAAACGCTGGTTATAAGGTTTCATGGGTGCACAATTAGCACAAGCATTTAAATTAAGTGTAACAGCTGCTTTATGACTTTTGATTGTATCTTGATTAAGGTAGTGTTATGCCGTGGGATCTTCTGAAAAAATGCAAAACGCGCTCCGCAGACTCACGCACACCAGATTTTTTGGAAAGAGGATGGGCGTTGCATGTCAGCGATCAAATCAGATCCCAATATTATTGTTAGGTTAACAATTAATGAGGGCAAGTTGCGTCACGTAATCAAACCTTGGAAGAGGACACTGCAATGAGCGTTGATAACTGAGAGGCATTTCCCAGCAGTATCACAAACACCAACTAGGAAATAGTTTACCGAAGTATAACAGTGGTGAGATGATGTAAATCAGCCTAATTAAAATTCTTGAGTAAGCGATAATTACCGTGGTTATTGTGACCCATTACCTCCCTTAATTTTAAGCACTTTGTAATAAAAATGAAGGATGATATTCAGATGTTTGAATTTAGAAGGCGATTGCATTTTATAGGATTTGCAAGCCCAAAACTTCACCATTTGACCAGCATTGTATTTTTGCAGGAAGTTTTTGATAACCGGATATCAGTAACACTTAGACAAATAAGGTTTTTCGTCTGGGCTTATTGTTGTTATAGGCATGTTCTTGTTTTTTGTGGCATATCTTAAACTTTCTTTGACTATTAGCTGCACTATTTCTTCAGAAAAAAATCATAAAATTCATCAACTGGACTTGATCCTTTCAATTGTTTTTTGTTATTTTCATCGAGCTATTTTCATGAGCATTACTGTGAAGATGAGCTTTTTATATTGTGTTGCTTACCTACGCCACACTGGAACTGAATTGTTGCGCTCTCTTTGTTTTGTGCTTGCCATGTTTCAGCTCTGACTTCCAGAATTTCTCCTGTTTCAATAGTATTTGCGTCGTAATTGGAAATTTTTTCATCGAAATCTGTCAGTATTAGTCAGTTAATTTGGTGTGAATGACAAAACCCCTCAAAAATTCAATTGAAATGGTAGAGGAATGCAGTGATGTGACGCGCCATTTAGACCTCTGTACGGCGAAGAGGTAATTTTTTATGAATACGCATGAAAAATAATAAATAATAAATTTACAATAAATGAATATTCAATGCAAAAAAATCTTGATTATCTATGCATTTCACATTTTGCAATGCATAACTATATACTTAATTAAAGTCTTGACTGCCTCTGTGTAGACCTCAATTATCATTGGTGGATGGCACCTATTTGTAAGTCGATCACAAAGCTCAGGCACACACACACACACGGAAATGTGCACAGTCCCATGCATCAGTCCCAACCTATGGCCCCGCCTTCCGCAAGCCTTTTGCTCTCCAGTTTCTACGTCGATCACACAGGGGACTTGTCGGTGTCACTGCATTTGTGTTTTTCCCCTTTGTCATTGGTGTCAGGCAGCTGTTACAGACTCACGATTGACACCCGACGTGAGAAGTGGATATAAATCCACCATGAAGGGTTGGCAGGGGTGGGGACGATGTAGGGTGAAGGAGCAAAAAGGGCGAGGCCGCTTTGATCTCGAGTGGTCGGAAGAGTAAGTGCAGGGGTTCTGCCAACGCTACAGCTAGCTCTTTTGAAAGCTTTGCAAGTATTCCATCCGGACATCATGAATTCGTTTTTCGGAGCATAGTAAGTTCCCGCAGACGAGTAATTTCCACCAGAGCAAACGAATCAATGGTCGGAAATACATCCACGCTTTGTTTGATGGTCGTCAATTCAGCCTATGTCATAAAAAGAAGCGGTATGGACGTTCAACCCTGTCTTTTTTCTTGCAAACTTTAAAATCATCATCATCCTTACCTAATTTTAATAAAAATGGTCTGGTGAGCAATCTGAATGTGCTGTGCCAACGACATGATTCTGCTGAATATATTTTCTCCACCATCAGACATACTTCAAACATTTCTTGCTGGTAATAACGACAAATCGAGAAATGTTCTTTCGAATGTCACAAAATATATCGGGGCTTTCAAAATGATATGCTTTGTTGCCAAGGTTGTTTGTAAGGTTATTTTTATGCCTACCTTTAAGATAAAAGGCCAAGTTTGCCACCGGATTGGATTTTTACTACCACCTCTTGATGGCGAGCCAAAGTTTTTTCAAATATTTAGTCGACATCGACCTACAGGCTCAGAGCCCATCCCAAATGTACCCACGCTCATAGCATAACATAATATTGACCCTTTAAGACATGCTACACCAACGCAACAGTTTTGTCAACAGTTTCAAGTTTGCCCTGGAGATGCATGCTTCCCTTGGTTTCGCCGTTGTCATAAATGCCGATAAACGCCCTCGCGGAGAACAGCAATGGAGATTTATTGCTCCCAAATTTAATGAGGTGGCCGTCGTCATGTCAGATACGCAGCATGTAAACGTGGATACTTTCTTGAGAAGAGGGACGATAGAAGTTAAAGGATTTATGAGATACATCGTTCATACCATTTTCAGTCGCTAATTTTAGTGCCATTGCTCCTTCTGAGCATAAACATACTATTAATCGAGTCAAAAAAACATCATTAATTCCGACCAAATGACCTTCGTCTTCATAATCTTCACATTTCACATAGAGTTTCCAACGTAATGGGACCAACACATGAAAGGAATCCCAAGGCGAAGCCGGGCTTCTGCGCTAGCATGACATATAACTCCTTCTTTCGTCTCTAGCCAAATTTTGTCAACTGTAGATTTCATAGTCATATGTCTTGCTTAGAGCCGTTCACGTAATCCATAGGCGTTACCACATACATAAATATTGTTAAAGCTCTTTACTGCTAACATTTAACTTCTGAACCGTAATCTTCATCAGCGGTGCAGAATAGTCTAACCAATAAGCAGGTAAAAGTGTATACAATCAAATGGCCTTTACTAACATTTTGTATGCAAGTGTTCAGTGTCTAAGTTCAACAACCCTTATAATAAGATAACGGTAACCGAATACTATATTGAAGACCACGTTTAGCCTTAACTTTAAGACTGCGACGTGCGACATATATGGTACGTGCAATGATGTCACAAACTGCGGCAAGCGCCATATATGGTACACGTCTAGGCCTTAGGTTATGTTGGTTTTAAAAACCTCGCCCCAGGGGCAAACATACAATTTTGAGAGTCTCAGTCAAAGTGTTAAACTTAAAGTTGCGTTTACATTATATTCTCTGATATCTAAGTTTGCGATCAACTATTTCGGATGTTTTACTGTGTAAGACCCATAGCGCAAGTTTGCACTCTTTTACAGAAAAGTGCGATAATTAAAGGATAAAACAAGCATAACATAAAAACCCTATTGTAATTCTTATACTTTTTAATCAAAGTTTTGTCTCTTTAGCATTCGTTTATGAACATTTACCGGCCATTATCAGAATTAACTTGTTGCTCTCTGTCTTTAATTGCAGTTGTCCAAAAATGTACCCAAAATACGTTGGATAAAAGATTCGTTCAATTGCCAAATAGTGTGTGATGGAAAGTTAAAAACACCGAATGCTGAAGGATACATCACATTCTAAATTCTTTCGAATCAAAGAGCATATATTACACTTAAGCCAGCAGCAACTTGCGTGATATTGATCACAGTAAAATAAAAATTAACTTTTGATTTTCGTTTATCTTGACTGTTTGTCAAACGCTTAGCTTACTAATTGCCTCGTTGGTAAACGAATTATTTTTGGATTGCCAGCACAGTCAAGAAAACCATTAAGATAATAGACTTTGCAATTCTGGAGCATGGTGTCAAAAGTAAGGTTAAGTGGTTGAATATATATTGCAAAGGTTTATTTTTTGGCTTGTGCCGATTGTCCTATTGTTGCTATCATATCCGAATTCAAATCCAAATAAAACGCCAATAACGACAAAATGTGCAAGCCCTGCCAATCTTTGACCAATGTGCTGTCTAAGTTATCAGTTTATGGATGTAAAACCCCGAAAAAAACTGTCAAGTTAACAACGGACAATCAAAAAACAGGTGTCTGGACGAGAAAACTGCACACGGCATTTTCATTTTTATAGTTGTATAAGTCCAAAAGCATTTGACATCACGTTACGAAAATATTAAGTCTGGTTTATAAGTATTGCAGACTTCAGACTTCACTACGAATACTTTAACATGCTTTTAAAAGGGATAGTTACCTTAGAGATTGACGAAGCTGCATGCTTTACAAAACGCGATTTTGGACCTCTCGAATATTATAGCTTTGAACCTATTATCATCCGCTCAATTTGGCCTTTCAAAGTAAACAACCTTCGCAAAGGTCGTAAGGGTCATTAATAGGCGACCATCTACTAGATTAAGTCGTACAAGTTTTGTACAATAATGGGAAACATATGCATTCAAAAAACCCTCAATTAAATGTAAAGAAGCTGGCGTTTATAAGAAACAGCTCCTCACATCTAAACGGCTTTGGCTGGAGTGCTAGCAAAAAACGCGAGGCAATCTGAATAAATGGTGTATTTTTAACACAAAACTTTGACTGTACTTCAAAAGGCAGAAACATGGATACAAATATGCTCAGTGATTACACCTAGTTATTTTGGCCTAACCATATTTCTCAGTAGGTCAGGTAGCATCCTTTAGAAAAGTTAATAGTACGTATCTGCTTCATTACTCTGCATCGACTGGTGGGCAAAGTTACGTAAATATGATCAGATGATCTGTATACATGTAAATGTGCATGTGAGAACTGAAAATTTAAATTCATTCCTCTCACTGACACATGTTAGTAAACAACTTTTAACCTTTTCTATCAAAGCATTATGGTGCATGGTTTTTCGAAATGCCCCAACTGATGATTTAGTATGCAATATAATTGCAAGGCATCCTTATGAATAAATAAAGTCCATAATAATTCAGCATTGTTGAGGTACAAGCTCTGGCTTACCATCCACGCAGACGATTTTTATATGGTAAATTGTAAAATTATATTTTTTTCAATGTTTGGTCTCAGGTCTACATCTTCTGTATGCTTAATACAAGTGTTGCCTGTATCTGTGTAGACATCCATTATCATTGGTGGATGGAAGCTGTTTTTAAGTCAATCACGGAGTGTGGGCACACACACACGAGCGCAAGTAGGGCATGTGCTACTTAATCATTGATATTAGGCAGCTGTTTCAGACTCGCGATTGACACCTGACGTGACAGCCGGATGTAAATATGTCATAGGGGGTGGGTGGGGGTGGAGAAAGAGTTTCATACTGGCTGACTTAAACCCCTTGACCATTCTATCACTTGGATCCCCCTTTGCTTACGCGTAGGTTGTGGGGTGCTAGCTCTTAGCTTAGATTGAATGGCCTTCCACATGAATCCCTTCTCCTTCAATCAACCCTTACAAACTATCACTATGAACAGCAGTGATGCCGTCAGGAATGATCTATACACAAACAACTTGACAAAAAATGATTGGCCGGTGACTGACGTAAACGTTGTTAACTTACTGCTTTTCCTATTCTTCGTTGTCTTTAAGCAGGACACCTTCCAAATTGATAACACAATAATTTACTGCTGTCTTCCGCTTCCTACGGCGGAAAAGGCTAGTGCTATTCGTATCTATCATGCTTATGACCTCGCAGACATTAGCTTAATCAACAATTTTCTTCACTCATTAGATTGGCAAAATCTCTCCTCTATTAACGACGCTGCATATCTTGCTGAACGCATGTCGGTCGTTTCCAATAAATGCTGTAATTTGTGCCCCTTTAATTGCTAAAATAACGCACCAAAATCGAAGGTTATATCTTGTTGTTTGCTGTCTATGCATCTAAGGATTGCCGAAATTTTTTTAAATTAGTGTCCAAGCTTTGCTTTGCGCGTGACCAGCACGGGAAATCTTGTGACCTGAGCGAGTAAATCTCTGCGAAATCGGTTGTACAACTGTTCCATCAAAGGTCGACCGCAAAACGAGGAATTCAAATACCCCCGTTGCTTAGTGAAAATAAAACGTTAATACTCGATGAATCTGGCAAGACTGAATTATTTAATGCTTTCTTAGCAAAAAGCCTTTTCAGGTAGAATCCGAAGCGGTCCCATCGTCTCAATCATACTCACACAATACTCTCAGGAACATTCGTTGCTCTATAGGATTAATTCGTAAGCAGATAATTCGCCCACTTAAATTGCTAAACCCTGCGCACCAGAATTGACCGTCCCTCATTTTCTTTTGCCTCGACTTAAGAAATTGAGTAAGCAGCTGAAGAATCGATATTGTAGGATCGCCAAAATCTTCAAATTAGCGTCCAAAAATTGTCTTGTGCGTGACCAGCACAGGGAATCTTGTGAGCTGAGCAAGTCAAACTCTGTGAAATCGGTTGGGTAACTGTTTCGTCGAAGGTCGACCGCAAAACGAGGATTTTAAAAACCCCCATTGCTCAATGAAAATAAGCCATTAATACTCGATAACTCTGAAAAGGCTGAATTGTTAATTGCTTTATAAGCAAAAATCATTTTATTGCAGAGTCCGAACCGGTCCCATCGTTTCAATCATACTTTGACAACGGTCTCGGGAACATTGATTTCTCCCAAGAATGAATTCTTAAGCATATAATTCGTCTAAAAATCTCGCAATCTTCGGAAATTGACGGTATTTCCAACTCATTTATCAAAAGAGTGGCGACCTTTCCCAAATTTATTAGCCATGTACGATCAGTCTATCTCTCAAATGGTTTCTTTCCTGACACTTGGAAAGCATATATTACTTTTCTAGTTTTTTTAAATCAGGATCTCGTTTCAATATAAATAACTACCACGAAGTTCATTAAACCTCAGCACTAGCTTTACTTCTGGAAAAAATCATTTTTAATCAAATGTTCGATTTTTGCATAGAATAAAAGCTTTTAAGCGACCCGCAGCATGGATTTCTACCTGGGCAATCATACGAGACGTGTAGCTTAGCTTTTCTATACCACGTCACTTCCCTCCATAACGAGCGGCAATCCGTAGTTTTCATCTACTTTGACCTGAGCAAAGCCTTTGACAAGGTACCGCTCATACGGCTTCTGGTAAAATTGCAAACCATTGGCATCTGTCCCCATCTCCTCAACTTCATCGGCTTCTACTTGTCTAACCGGAGACATAAGGTCTTAGTAGGTAAAAGTTACTCCACTGCTTAGCTGATCACTAATGACGTTTTTTCAAGGCACTGTATTAGGTGTTTTACTCTTCATTCTATGTATACATAAAATGTCGATTGTTCTGAAAAATTCACACAACTTCATTTATGCAGATGATCTCAAATACATATTGTTTTTTTCTAAGGACAGCCTGTATATGCAATCATCAAATAAACGCAGACCTGCTTACACTCTCATGTTGGCGTGCAGATGGAGTTCTCTCCATCCACGTGTAGTTTCATGTGTTTCGGTCCCGCCAAGCTTCCTTGTCCATTAGCCTTTCAAAATGTTCCACTTTTACAATGATCCACCATAAAAAACTTAGGTCTAAGCTACGCAAATAAACTAGCATTGTCACCTCATGCAGATCGAATATCTGTGAAGGCTGGTTTTATATCACATAATTTATCCCTGCTGAAAATAATGCTTCAACTGTATCGCATGAATGTTCTACCCATCCTAGAATACTGCTGTCCCCTCCTTAGTCTAATGAATGCTTTTGACCGTGGTAAAGTTGAAAATGTACGGACGACTTTGACTCGCAAAATGTTTGCTCTTCCTTAATCCATTTTTTCATATACTGAGAGATAACAGCTAGTGAACATGACGTTCCTTTGAGTCAGAATACTCGAAGCGGGCCTTTGCTTCCTATTATCGCGTTAAATCTACCCCTTAGCTTTCACAGATCGATGCTTTTATTCCCGCATTTAAACCTTATGCCATTCCTTATTCCTCAAGGATTGTCGCATCCCCATTAAGCTCCAAATCGAACCATTTTCGCTTCTTTGCGTCTAAATATGCCTCTCTCTAGAATAATATTCCACTCGAAATAAGGCTGGTGTCTAACTTAACAGATTTTAAAGTAAAATAGCAAAAACAAACTTAACTTTATAAGACATTTAGTCATTTTGGTCCATCTCTCTCCCAAACACACAACTGTTGGACTTTCAAAAGGTCATCCTGGCATCTTTGGTGGTTATATTTATTTAACATTGATTTCCAGATATGTCTACTTCTTCCCCTTTAGAGTGATATTCGCGACGATGTTTCGACCCCGTTCTCTGTCCAGTCATCATTTCCATTCTCCGTTCCGCGTTTTACAACCATAACGATGGGCTTCATGCTATCTAATCGTGCTCAAGGTGATTCTGCTATTTTTGCCAGCTAGTTGCTGGACTCTGCAGTCCACAAGGTCGCACCTCCGACGTTTCGGTCATGATCACGTGACCTGTGCCGTTTCTTCATCTTGTCGACCCTGTTGTCTGCAATGCCCTCCTCCGGTCTCACTTCCTTGGTGGTTGACCATGAAGCCAGTCGGGCGGTGTGACTGTGGTGAACGACAGCCTCTGCTGTTAAATGATTTCTCCAATTACAAGAAGCATTTTCAACCCTCATACGTTCTCATCATCCGTCCTGTCTCATTTGCACTACAGTCAATCCTATCAACCAATTTCCCTCATTTTGCAGAAGCATTTTTGTCTTCTACGTTCTTCTGTCGTTTTAAGCGGGGTCCACTTAACTCTGCCCCCATTTAAATGGTAGAAGTTTTTTTTCACTGCTTCCTCCTTAGTTCACCATTCGTTTTTAGAGAGTGTTGACTACTATTTTAAAATGACGATATTTTGGTTGGTATTAATTTCATCTTCCGACTGTACTTAACGCTCTTACTGATTAAGACATAGTACTTTAACTGATATAAACACGTAAAAAGGAGTGGTCAGAGGATTAGATGTTTTTGAATGATACAAACAAGACATTATATAAGAAGAATCTGCAAGACCATTCCTCACAGGACTTAGACCATGTCAACCCCATTCCACCCGCTTACTTTTTCCTAGATAAACTCGTCCTCCAAAACCTCTACTGCGACGTTTCCAGCTCTTTCATTTTTGTAGTTTGGCAAGGACAAATGAGACCTTTTTGAATATGCACAAGCATAATTTGATTTACAGAGCATTTTTTTTTCTTTTCTTCAAATGATCTCAGAATACAACAACCTTTGCTTTTCCGATTTAGAATATGCTCTTTATTATAGAAAATCGTCTGGAAACACTAAAACTAGCGCTCTACATCCAAACTCTGAATTGCCAGAAATGCTGTAATTATATATGCTTATAGTAATTTTTAAGTAGTATTCTTATTAGTTCATAACCAAATGAGTTTCAGCCATTATCTAGCTATGACACCTCTGCTCACTATGCGATTTGCGCCGATCGTGTCTGAGGACGCATCTAACGCACCTATGGTCCTAAACTACGTGGCCCTGTCACACCCTTTCTCGCATCGACTGACTGCTGACGACGTGGCGGGTTCCTCGGCTCTTGGCACAGCTAAGGCGTATCATGGTCGCATCTCCGGTCTTCGGGACGTTCTCGTGACTCCGAGGTCTCCTTTTCGTATGGTCCTTCGGATGTAGATATTACTCGTCATGGTGGCCATGGCTGCCGTCAACGTTCACAGAAACATCATGCCCCTATCATTCACATACCTCCCCCACGAGCGACAGTTTTTCTCCTCAAAACACAAATGACATTCCATTTTGAATTATGAGCCAACCTAAGGAGTTTTTTCACTATCTGCTCTTCCTCCTCACTTACATAGCTGTCTCGTGTAAACTGAGTGTGGTTTTATTACTTGAAACAAACGAGAAGTCGTTTGAAATTGTGTCAACGACTCCTTAAGAATGTTTGGCTTTGCCGATGCATTTCTTAAATCCTATGTACCAAGAAGGAGTTCAAAGAGGTTTGCCTTCATTTCCCTTAATAAATTTGGCTTGACTTGTCTTGAACATTGAAAAATTAATGTGAACTTTCGTTTCTTAAATTAACTGTTGAAACAAGTACAAAGCAATATCATGGAAGGTTATTTCTCTGAACAAGTACGATGTTGTTTGAAGTTTTTGCACATTGTTGTTTCACATTGTGCGCTGTAAGTCTTTTTTATTCCTTGACAATGAGCTCGCGGAAGAGTACGAAACGTTTGAAAAATACACCCTTGATCCCAGAGAACGTCATATTTTTTTCTGAAAATATTTTTGTTTTTGGTAATTCTTCTAAAACTTTGGCCTTAATAGGGTATTGAAGTAAATAAATTATGTCGGATGATAAGAACAAGTAGAAGAGTTTCTAGGGCAGGAGGAAGTTAGGAAGAAATGTGTGTCAAAATAAAAGGAACAATCTTTTAATTAATTGGATGTTTTCCATAAAAAAGCGGCTTTTGATTAAAACGATCAGTTGTGTAAAAATTTGGATCAAACTTAATTAAGAATAAACTAAATCCAACAAAAACGCAATCAATTACAAACTTCAACTTAATTAAGATGAATAAGCTTAATTCGAAGTTGATTAAAACGAAAAATTATTGGAAACATAATGCTAGTCTATAAACTAAGAATCTAAGATACCTAAAATTAAGGTTATAAATCAAATTAAGTTAATTAACTTAAGGTCGCTATGCATGTTGCAGCTGTGGACGCTATTCTCACTTGTAACCTTATAAACCATAACGAATAATACAAAAATATGATCAATTTTTTTTCACACGCTCCATAAAATTCGAATAAGTGATATGTGTACGTTTACTTCGTGAATGTTTTTAAACTTTCTGGAAACCAAAGTAGCATTCGCCTAACCTTTTTAGTGAACAGCAATTGAAGTCAAATCGATGGGCAACCTGAAATGCGCGCCAAACCACCGGATTACATGATATGAAAAGAAAGTATGCTATGTGATGAATAAGTGTTACTTACGGACACTCAAACACGACTCTTAGGTCCTTGAACATTTACTGCTCTCTTCTTTCTTTCAGTTTCAGCAATAACATTCGCTTTGGAAACAAGTGAACAGCCCTGTGCCAAGAACCAACCCCGTTGCTGCAATGTTACAGGTATTATCGAGCTCCATCTGGGCATCTGCTTTATCATTACGGGCAGCATCCTGGTTGTCATTTACGCGCAACACTTTTGGGGCGGTGGCAATGAACGGGACTTAACGCATGACTCTAAATGAACGATAAATTTTCTGTCGATTGCAGACTGTGGTAATTAAGTTATGTTTGTATGTAACTTAATTTAGTTCAGTCTTGAGTGACAATGTGGAACCATTTTTAAAACCTAAACTCAAACCCTTTATTCAGTATTACAATTAAGAAGGCATAATTTCATATCTAAAGGTAATTAGAAAATAAAATGCTTATTTATTTTAACCAGAGCATATATTTGAATTTACAAAGGCAGTCGGAATCAATGATAAATATACATACTACTAAGGTAGCCACTGTTTACAGTATGCACGTATTGCTAGTTGTAAGAAAGAATCTCGAGTATACATGTTTTGCATAGGTTGGCATGCCAAGCAAAGTGTAGGCCACACTGTTCTTGACAAGCAGTCATGTAGACGATGGCTTAAAAGCCTGAAGGAAGTGAAGGGGGATTAAACTACGCCGTATTGATTAATACAAGCATATGAAGTCATGATAAAGGGTGCATACTGATGTGTTGCTTTCTTTGCGTGCTTTTGTGTTAAAAGTTCGGATAAGCATAGAAACCATTGTTGAAAATGTATAACTTTAACAGGAGCTAACTATGACGACATAGCGTTTCTCATAGCAGCTGATCTGATATTTTGGTGATTAAAACATCCAATGCTATTGTACTAAGGGTTGGGAAATTTTCGAAAAGTTTATTCATGTCACGAGTCACAGCCTTGTTTGTGATGCAGTTTTTAATGGTAAGCAGCGTGTGTAATGACCTTTCATGTGCTCATTTGGAACCACAATATCATGCTACTTTTCCTTTTAGAGTTTATCTTACAATACCCTCGAGGTTATTTTACACTAAGGCGTTCCTGGTTTTTGAGGCATCTCAGGAAGGTTGGTGATACTGATGAATGCTCACCGGTCACTAACTAAACTAAACCCAACCCTCAAGCTACGCCAGCAGCTGCCGAAAAGTGTAGCGGTACCCAGTATTGTCGGCAAAGGCAAGGCATACTGCTATGACTATACCTAGCGCATTAGCAGTAGTGATTTTAATTGGCCGTACCCACCAGTAGGGGTTGTAATTGTTTTGGTGCTGGATAAGCAGTCCGCTATAAGTGCCTTGATTTCGTTTTCCGTGTTAAATGTGGGCTTGATACTTGCGCAACACTACCGTTTCTGTCGTCCTAGTTGGTACAGGACCCGGCGTTTCCTAAAGTTACTGGTCCTCCTGACCAGACCATGTCTCGGGCAGCGTCAAGTCGATGCTCTTGTTGATGGACTGTGTGCCTGAGAACAATGACTCGAGAAACTGGTAAATGATGAAATTGTCAACTCTTGCAAATAAACTCGTTGCTCCAGTGATGGCATTACTGACTTTTTTATGGACTCTTAAAATCGCATGTTCGATTCTATTGGCAAATATAGAACAGTTCGGCTTGAAAGGCTGACGTTAAACCGTGTTTTAAATAGCAATTTATGTTTGAAATAACAAGAAGACAGACTTTTGTATGAGAACCAATGCGCAACATATTTTTTAATGTTTTTTGTAGACTTTTTTCCATCGGAATATTCCTATTATGCTTTGGCGTATGGCTAACCGCTGTTGGTGGAATCTACGTTTGCTGCGCCTGTTCACATTCTCCTGTTGCGCAAACCGAAAGCTCATGCCAGGTGTGTCCTTGTTGTGCTTCTCTTTACAACGTATTTTGCGTTGATTTAATTGTGGAATAATATGGGTGGTTGGTAGGAGGCAAATGCGCACGGCGGGGGTTTGGTATGACTGTCTGATAATGGCAAGGTTGCCGGATAGAGCCATTTCAGACTCCTTTCATGAATAACTGGTAATGTAATCTGCCTGCAGTACCAAGTGCTGTGCATATGCTTGCAACATTCAGGAGTGAGGCCTAAAGCAGAGCAGAATGGGTGAGTTTTGTTAGCGATCGGCAAAATTTTATCAACGGCTGACATGGTTGCTTCCCAAATGATAGTCCAATTGCGCAAAGTATCGCCTCTTCGACTTAATTTATCCACTGCCTGCAAAAGCTTACAATCATTGAAATGGTACAGGAATGCGTAAGCTTTTTTGAAATATGCAAATATTGTTACAGATTGCTTTTTTTGCAAAATTGCAAAGGAATAATTTAGAAGTAGCAACTGTTGAATAGGTGAAGCATTCGCGGAATGGCAGCGTACAAAAAGTTCACAGTATATCCAGTCTCTTGTGATCTTCTAGTGTTGATAAATACGCTTTTGAAGTCAAACATGTGGTATGTTTGTTTGTCTGCTTGTCAGGGGGCTGTTGGGCTTTAACATATGGTTATCCAAACGTCGTTTGAAGACGTTCACAGTGATTGAATTCACAATAAACTCGGGCAAGTAGTTCTATTGTCGAATGATACTTTGCGAGAAGAAGCATAACCTTGTGTTTTTTCGGCTTAGTTCCTTCCTCAACTGGCAGTCATGTCTGCTGAGGTTCCTTCTTGCGGCTATTTGAAAGGGATCCTCCCTCTTGACATCCAGAGCAGTTCCCCTTAGCCACTGAAAAGTTGTTATAAGGTTGCTATAAGGTCCCCTCTGTCTTGTCTATAATGGAGGGGACAAAAATGTAAAGCAGTCAGCCACTGTTTATGTTGACTGCTTAAGTTCAGGCACCACCTTGATAGAAGGTCGTTGAACATCTTCGAGAATTTTCATTTTTTTCGAAGGCCAGGACCACCAAGCCTGTATCGCATATTCCAGATGCGGCCGCACGAACGTTCCATATACTTTTTCGACGATATCAGAGGTGGCTGCAAGAATTCTGAAACCTTTCAGGATCGGTGTGGCTCATAGGCCGAAATCAACCATCAGACAGCATGTCATGAGACCCAAAGAGCCGGTACCTCTGATAGACCAATCAGCTGTAGTCTAAAGCAAACAATGCCAAGACTGCACTGCAAGTTATGTTGGTTAAGCGGACAGACGCCTTGGTACAAGGTTGCATGAGCATCAGCTCGCACTCAACTTCGAGGATAAGCTGTCTTTTGTCTATGACCACGCAAAGCACAAGAAAGAAGAAATTTGCCTTAAAAATTCAAGGATAATAGGCCGAGCCAACGACAAGATGACCAGAATTCTGCTAGAAAGTGAGTCCTTGACTGGTACACTAAACAGAGCCATACACCTTCATCCCATCTACCAAGCACTCCGCAAAAGGCTGACATCGGCTCAAAATGAAGCAATATGTCGGATGTAGAGAGGTAAACAGGGCCGACAGCTGATAGCTGCGAGCAACGGGATGGAAACACTTACGAGTCACAAAAACGACTTGGCATAGCTACCGACGGCACGAGCAATTCAAAAACAGCGAAGATAATTGATCGGCACTTTCGTCTGACGCATGGGCGAATGGTTGTTTATATCTTTCTGACTTACATAGGAGTACAGACACCTTGCTCTGACGATGAAAGTGAGAGAGCTTTCGAAGCGTCAGCCTACATATACGTTTGTCTCAGAAATCTTCTCCTCGTCTTCTTCCTTCGGGGATGATGTAAGGAATTTTTTATCTGGACCTTGAATTTTCTCGCATATTAATATGCATATATTTTGCATTCAGCAGTTATGTATACTTTAGAAGATGAAGATGCAATCACTGGAGCAAGAATATTATTCTCCTGACATTTCGAATTCTGTCAAGGCTCCTCACCCACAGGCAGTGCTGTGATAGTGTAATTTCTCCTGTCTTGGTAGGATATGCTCATTTACGCTAACTCTGAATAAAAGTGAAGGCATGCTTGCTTACCGCCGTCATATAATTTATGTCCGTGTGTTCTAACACTTAATATTATTAAGGTGAAAAATTTGGTTAGGAAGCTAGAATTCTGGGTAGTAATTTGAGGGTGAACTGGTATTGGGACATAAGGACAAAAGAAATAGAATTCGCTCTCTGCTGTGTATGCCCTCATTACACCATATAGGTTTTCAGGTTCATATAAAGTCGTAAAACGGAGGGAATTAAGAGAATGACCGTACTAACATTCACAACCAAAGACCAGCACTTACGTCCGAAATAAGACGGTGCATTGAGATGCAACAGTTTTATTTGCTGGAAGTGTCGACACCCCTCGTTGATTCTTTATTTGAGCAAAACACATTTGCACAAACGGGTAAAAAATGCACAGGGATTTCCAGTATTAATAGGAAGCAGTCATTACTACACTCGTGAGACAAAAAACTACAATTCACGATTACTGCCCTGATGTGCGTTAATTTATTTTTGACCAGCATCTATGCCTTGGCTGGCTGAATTTTTATCCTTGGTGGTGGAAATTGACGTGAACATTGTTCGAGCATCTGAACTTCGGGTGTTTGCGTAAGATGACGCGAGGGCCTGTGCGTTACACAAGCAAGGACTCGGTTTGTAAAAGGGAGCCGCAGCGCGGAATATTGAATAGGCATATTGTAACACTTATCTATGCATTAAGGGACCGTGAACAATGGCTCAGGTAATTATCGGCTTACAGGATTGTACTCTTTTCCGATATTTTCCACCTCATCAGTTTCAAGATTTAATGAGTAGCGTCGCGCTTAAGTACTCCAAATCAAATCAATGAAGCGTTCCGAATCCAAAAATTGAAGCGCTCCACATCCAAACCCTTAAATGCTATAAATATATACTAACAGTAATTTGTAAGTAGTATGATTTTTGTACTTAACCAAATGAGTTTCAGCCATTATCTAGCTATAACGTCTCTGCTCACTATGCCATCTGCGCCGATCGTGTCTGAGGACGAATCTACCGCACCTATGGTCCTAAGTCTACGCGGCCCTGTCACACCTTTTCTTGTATCGACCGACTGCTGACGACGTGGCAGGTTCCTCGGCTCTTGGCACAGCAAAGACGTATCATGGTCGCATCTCCGGTCTTCGGGACGTTCTTGTGACTCCGAGGTCTCCTCCTCGTATGGTCCTTCGGATGTTGATATTACTCGTCATGGATGCCATGGCTGCTGACAACATTCACAGAAGCATCATGCCCCTATCATTCACATGTTTTCCCCACGAGCGACAGTTTTTCTCCTAAAAACCACAAATGACAATCCATTTTGAATTATAAGCCAGCCTTAGGAGTTTTTTTCACTGTCTGCTCTTCCTCCTCAGGTACACTGCTGGCTCGTGTAAACTGAGTGTGAGTTTATTACTTGAAACAAACGAGTAGTCGTTTGAAATTGTTTCAACGACTCCTTAAGAATGTTCGGCTTTGCCCATGCATTTCTTAAATCTTATGTACCAAGAGGGAGTTCAAAGGCGTTTGCCTATATCTCATTTAATAAATTTGACTTTACTTGACGTGTGTGGCACGTCCTTTTCGAACGAGCGGCAATTTGAGAGTTGACGCATTTCTTAAGAAGTCTGCCAGTCTCTTTGATCTAGTTGCTTTTTTCACAGCTCTTATATATGACTCCAGATATTTCTTGTCGTGGAAATGGGCATTTCGTTGCTTTATCTGCCGTGTTATGGTTTCCTTCAGCCTGTGCGTAACTCAAAGCATAAGTGTTGCGAGAAGGCGGCCGAGGAAACCCCTTTTTACCCTCGGGCTCCGGTAAAATATCCTCATGGAAAAGATGTGAAAACGAAGAAGCGTTATCACTTGGCCTTCATAAACAGTCTCCAACTTTCGTATCTTCACTTTTAATTCCACTGCCTTACAGTTGAACAAGCTTTAGCGACACAGTTACTAGCATGGGTTAATGTTTGCTTGTAGAAAGTACAATCTGCCACAGGAGAGTACGCATGCCAAACCTTTACTCTATACAAATCTAGGCATGCTGAGTGTATCAACGATGCGCCACCATCCGCCGTGATGACGAAAGCTGAAGTAACTATGTAAGAGCTGTAATCGAATGATTTGCTCAAGGTGTTATTTAGGCAGTGCCTATATCGCGTAGTCACCGTTACCTTGCTGACGCAGGAACTAAATGATTTATCCTAAGAAGTCACAGTGGAAACTCTAACTGCACTGAAGAAGAAGTGTTCACTAGCACCACTGTTTTATTCGCCTAGCGTTTCGGATTCACTCTGGAATCCTTAATCACAGGTAACGGTAACATAGACATGGTAATGCGCAGATAAGTTTGATACAAGCACAGGTTGCACGTTATTTATAGTTTATAGTCGTAATCCGTGTGTGTGTGTCTGTGTGGGTGTGATAATTATTCACTTCTGTAGCCACCGCTAGTGTCTTAATTGATGCGGAACTGGCTTGACACTTTGCGTTCGACACACTAATTGTCACAATTGTCTTGTCAGCGTCGGATGCGGACCTGATAGGTGCGTGATAATTATGCATGTCTCAACCTCATCTGCGCATGGCCATGCCTTTATTACTATCATACAAGATTAAGGATTCCCGACGAAATCCGAAAGGTCAGGCAAATAAAATTCTTATTCCAATGATCACCTGTTCCTCTGAACTAGTCCATGGAACTTGCATATTCTCAACAATTGGCAATCTAACTGCACACTTTATTCACCAAGGTGAACGAACAGTGGAAGAAGAGGAAGACATTGCAGTCGGTACTATGTCTGTTCATGTCCGTTCGGATTATCGGCGAGAATGATTAAAGAGGCATAAACAGTATGTTTCGTCTTATAATGAAAAAAACCACTTACGTCTGATCAGAAGGCCTACTTTTTACATTAACAAAATATTAATAACCACATTGGACTTACAGCTAGGGCCTGTAAGTTAGGTGTTCACTGAACTCGAACGGGGTCATTGAAAGTCAAGGCGTATAAGGCTGGACGTGTTCGCTGACCTCGAACAATGATTACCACGCGCAAGAGGAGCGGGTGTCCGTAGACCTTGGACAAGGTCACTGAGACCATGTTTAGGCGGGGAACGGTCAAACGTGTGAGCCAAGTGCGGACAAAAATCAGCACTCGAAATAACTGGTGCATGTTAGTGAATCCGCGGCAGAAGAAATGGAAATTATGCCCACTGAACTGAAGGATGTAGTTTTTTCATCAGAAGTCATAAATATATTTAAGCATTCACCACTCAATCATGCCGAACTCGCATTTATGTGTAAACTGATTGTAGGAGGACAACAAAAACTAAGAATATTCCAGCCTTTTCATTCATACTCAACTCTATCACTCTTGACTTGTTGACTTGGTGACAATATGGGCAAGCAAAGCCGTCAGTTGGCTGACTTCTGTTTCACCTTGTACACAGTGCTGTGGCGCGTGCTTAAGCGGCGGGCGTAGTGGAACGGTTCAGTTCACCTTATTAAGCAGATATTGGAAATACTGAGAGTCGTTTAAACAATTTCATTCTCAGACCGTGCAGATGTTTGTGGTTTCTCATGGAATAGGACAAGCAATCCTAAAGGCATACCTAGCCACTGAAATAACAACGCTTTGCTCATCGTTCGTTTAAGGCCAGGAGTACATAAATAATCTTCAACACGTATTTATTCTTCCTTGAAAGAAGAATGCATTTCCACTGGCCAGCAAAATTCGACGATCATTTACATACCATCACAATTGCCCATTGGAAGAATATGTTTTCTATAATGATTTATAATTAGCCTACTGCTTTAAGAAAGCCTCTCATCGTTTTATGTGTGCGGAATCTACGACTTATCATAACGATGGGTCTCTTCATTTCATTTCAAGTCATTGTCAAGTATCCATTGTTCAGTAAACACCTAGCCAACAATCCTGATTTAACTGGCCTTGTCTGAAATGGGTTCCAGTGGATCCTATGCTACGTAATTTGCTAACGTAGAGTTGCTTAGAAACCACAGGAGACTTGCGATTGAGGAGATTATTTTAAAAACTCTTTAGCCAACACCAAGTCTCGAGGAGGGTATAACATAATCTTACCTTGCATAGGTCAAGTCAAGTCAAGTCAAATTTATTAAAGGAAATATAGGCAAACGCCTTTGAACTCCCTCTTGGTACATAGGATTTAAGAAATGCATCGGCAAAGCCGAACATTCTAAAGAAGTCGTTGACACAATTTCAAACGACTACTCGCTTGTTTCAAGTAAAAAACTCACACTCAGATTACACGAGCCAGCAGTGTAACTGAGGAAGAATAGCAGACAGTGAAAAAACTCCTAAGGCTGGCTCATAATTCAAAATGGAATGTCATTTTTGGTTTTTAGGAGAAAAACTGTCGCTCGGTGGGAAGCATGTGAATGATAGGGGCATGATGCTTCTGTGAATGTTGACGGTAGCCATGGCATCCATGACGAGTAATATCTACACCCGAAGGACCATACGAGGAGGAGACCTCGGAGTCACGAGAACGTCCCGAAGACCGGAGATGCGACCATGATACGCCTTTGCTGTGTCAAGAGCCGAGGAACCTACCACGTTGTCAGCAATCGGTCGATACGAGAAAGGGTGTGACAGGGCCGCATAGCCTAGGACCATAGGTGCGATAGGTGCGCCCTCAGATACGATCGGCGCAGATCGCATAGTGAGTAGAGACAACATAGGTAGATAATGGCAGAGACTCATTTTGTTAATTACTAAAATAATAATACTACTTACAAATTACTATTAGTATATATTTATAGCATTTCTAGAATTTCAGGTTTTGGATGTAGAGCGCTTCAATTTTTAGAATCGGAATAGTTCAGGTGTTTATGTTGAAGACAATTCCAGGAGTAAAGCCATTTTAAGTTCTTAAACATGCTTTGCACGTTTTGCATGCGCAATGGTGTGTTTATCATTAACACAGTCATTACTCTTAATGATAAAGAATAAACGACAGAGAATGGAACCTTGAGGAACAATAATTTCCCCGTTCATCCTGTTCTCTTAGCGTCATCGGAACAAACACGTTGCATCTGACCGAAATTGATCGAAACTATATTTTATTCGAAGCCCATTTCAAAAAGGCTGTTCCAGATCACAACATACGTCAGGAAATGTTAAAGGCAGGGGTGCCTATACCTCAAATGCATTTTACGCTCATCAGTGTTTAGAAGAAAGGAGGATTTGTTGGTGTTAAACTTAAGCCTAGAGAAGAATCAGCAGGTGATAATAATAACAGCAGTGGTCTCAACAGTATTTTCCGGTTATTTGAATTATTTAAGATACAAATATATGGGCAGCATCCATATGCTGTGGCCGATGGAAGACTGAGAGAGAGTTAAGAAGAGGATTTTAGAGGCATGTTAGTATAAACGGAATGTTATATAAACTTGCTAACATAATAAGCCGGCTAAGCGTATGAAGCTTATAGATTTCAGCAGTTGTCGGATTGATAAATATATATGTGATTATGAAAGTCCACCTTTAGACAGGTTTATTTTTAACATGTAAAGTGCCGTGCGTTTAACAATCTTCAAATAGAAAAAGTGTAGTTGTCCTAAAAAAAGAAGGATGTACAGTCGAGTTAGGTAAACTTGAATACGGTATAAAATTCAAATTTCAATGTTCAAATTTCTCGTCCTCCGTGGGAAGTACTATTTTCGAAATTAAAGAATTTCAGACTAGCTACCACTCTGGCGGACACTCATTTTTAGCTATTGGATTCATTTTCACAAGATCTCCAGCCTCAGAAGCCACAGCACGCACTATTCAAAACGAGCAACATCTCCGTGACCGCCTTCCGGCAACAATTCTCAGGGATTCCAGCTATCTACAAACGGCTGAGTCGTTGCAATATCCTTTCCATACAAACATGCATCCATACATACATACATACATACATACATACATACATACATACATACAT
>JAYGXS010000005.1:60958433-60971364 GCA_036362985.1 Ligula intestinalis
GCCACATAAAGAGGGAGCCATTGCAGCCTGACTCTCAGTCCTCCCTCTCCTCCCGTACGCACACACAGACACACGCGTATGGAAGGTGCAGCTTCGTGGGGGGGCCGAGTTTTCCCGTCAGTTGGCAGACCCTCCAAGCCACGGCTTTTAGCGCACCGTGATAGATTCAGACGCATTCAGATTTATTATAGTGAGGGAAGAATCGCGCCGAGGTCGACCTCACTCTCTCCCCCACCGCATAGTGACCGCCTAGCTTTTCGAGCACCCGCAGTGGGGCCTGAAACCCAGTGGGAGCGCGAGCGCAGTCACCAACTGGGAATCAGGAGTGAGAGAAAGTGCCAGCGCCTTTCAGGCCGCAGGGACCGTGGTTGGCTGAAGACTGGCGTTGCATGTGCATACAGACCATTGGATCTCAGAAGGGTGAGAGCAGCCCTGCATGAAGCCTGGGCCAACACCCTCATGAGAGGGGTAACCAGTCAGTCAACGACTGAAAGGCACTACCCATGCTCCGTTGCCGGTCGGCGTCCGTGGGCGGGGCTGAAAGGAGAGCAAGAGGCAACTGGTGAACTTTGCAATTGTGGAAGTGCAGAGGAGAGGAAGAAGAAGAAGAAGAGGAGGAGGAAGAAGAAGATGAAGTAGAAGAAGAAGAGGAATAAGGAGGAGGGGAAATGACGAAGGGGCAGAATAGAAAAGGGATAGGAAGAAGAAGAAATTGAGAGAGGGAGATAGGGGGAGAAGATGAGGGGGTTACACAGACAGGCCGAGAGACAGGGGAGAAAATCAAGTGTAGAAAAGGACAATGAGGGCAAAAAAATTCAGCTTACCTTGCAGCAGGGAAATTTCATTAAAAACGGAGGCTTTCGTTTGTGCTAAAGACAGAACTTTAGGCGCAGCTATTATGAGTGAGTGCGGTAATGAAGCGAGTAATATAAATACAGTATGGTAGAAGTGCGGCAAAGGGAAGCAAAAAAAAAATAGAGTCAGTAAGCCCTGTGCTAATTTGACTGATGCGGCCGACGTAGAGAGGTGTGCAGTTGCTAATCTTTTCAGTGCGCAGGCACTCAAAGGGCGCTTCAGTACGATTCAGTCCAGTTGGCGTTAACCCCTGAACGAGGGTGCCATGAGTCACTATGTTGAGCCGCCCTCCCCCCCCTTATCTCATAAACCCCTGGCGCGAGCTATCGATGTAACTTCATTCAAATCGATTATCTGATTTCCCATGCCGTCATATGAGAGGCGAGCTGTCGGGGCCGTCCAACAGCGTGCTTATACGCCTGGGATTTGATAGCAAACGGCTGCACTTAACGCGAGTATGCCAGTGCTATGTTGGCGGCTCAGTTGAGTACGGAACAAAGGAGATTACCTCAGTAAAGCACATGGTACCCAGTACGGCTAGTGCCAGGAGTCCGACACTAGTTGGGTGACAACATGCATGTCCTGTGAGGAGCGATACTGCCACTAAACCAAGCTTTTTAATTCAAGACCGCAGCTATTATGGGGTAGTAAAAGGCAAGACAGTGTTCGACAAATTCAGCAAGAACGGCCTCCACTTACCTGAGGGAGGAGGCACTCACCTGGGTTCCCGACAAGCTTGACGACGCAATCGTGACGCGAGGCGACTACTGAGTGGGGCTGAGGCTGGTGGTGGGGATGTGTGAGGTCCTGGGTGTGCCGACATCACGGTCAGTGCCGCTGTCGTGAATGCGCATGTGACCTAGTAGGCCCATGCGATGAGCGAATGATCGAGGGCAGTGATGGCAGTGAAGGCGGCGGTCCCGCCTGTGCGTTGGTGCTCCAGGCACTAGTTCACCAATCTCTGTGCGATGGATTCGCAAGTGACCGATTACACCGATGCGTGAGGTGAATGTGCGATTGCAGTGAGGGCATATCAGGCCCTCAGAGCTGGTGGGGAGTTCAGGTGAGGAATTTGTTGCGGGCGGTAATGTGTCAGAGGGAGTGGAAGAAGTTGTGGGTGAGTTGGAGTCGGTGGACGAGGGCAACGAGGCATCTCTCGCGTCGGTGATTGCCGTCGAGGTGGAGGGTGGAGTAGGGTCTGGCGGAGTGTTTGGTGCAGTCGACGTGGATGCTGTCGAAGGAGGGTTGCACGGCTTCCGGAGGTGACCGACCAGGCCAATGCGTGCACGGAAGGTGCGTTGACAACGCGGACACGTTGGAAGGGCTTGGGTGGTGGCAGCGTGCGTCCCTGGATTGTGAGACTTGCGTGCCGTCCGTTTTGCCTTGGCGGCGGCGATCCGACTAGCTTCGTAGATTGCGGCGCCCGTTTTGACCGCTCTTCGCCACGCGGTTCGGTCCAGGGCAAGCTCCTCCCAGTTCAGCGTGTTGATTTGGAGACGCTTCAGCGAGTTCTTCAGGGTGTCCTTGTAACGTCTCTTCTGTCCTCCTTTGCGACGAGTACCTACGGCTTCATCGCCATAGAACAGTCGCTTGGGTAGCCGTTCATCATTCATACGTACCACGTGTGCGCTCCAGCGCAGTTGTATCTGCCTGAGCATGGCCTGGATGCTGAGAACTCCCGTTCTCTCCAGGATCTCCGTGTCCGGAATCCTCTCCTGCAACATCAACTTCAATATGCGGCGTAGGCAGCTGATGTGAAAATGGTTCAGTTTGCGCGCTTGGCTAGCATAGACAGTCCAAGTCTCCGCTCCGTACAAGAGTGTTGACAGCACAACAGCCTTGTACATCTTCAATTTCGTTGACAGTTGAAGACCATGACGATTCCAGACGGAGGCTTGGAGCCGACCGAAGGCTTGACTGGCTTTTGAGATTCTTCGGGCAACCTCGGCGTCTATTTTAGTGTTGCGGGAAAGCGTACTGCCGAGGTAGGTGAAGTTGTCCACGATCTGCAGTACGGCTCCATTGACGTTGATGTGTGCGGGGTTGAGGTCAGCACCTGGCGGCGGTTGATGCATAACCACCGTCTTGTCCGTGTTGATGGTGAGGCCAAAGTTGGCGCGACCTGCTGCAAAGAGGTCCATGCTCCTTTGCATGTCTGCTTCGGTGGTGGTGTTGAGAGCGCAGTCGTCCGCAAACAGCAGATCATGAACTGTGGTTGTGGAGACGCGCGTGGGGGCCTGCATCCGACGAATGTTGAGGAGGTTTCCGTCCGTTCTGTAGTTGAGGAGGATTCCGGGACGCTCGTCACGGTAGGCGTCCATCAGCATGGCAGAGAACATGAGGCTGAAGAGGGTGGGTGCGAGGACACAGCCCTGCTTCACTCCATTGGTCACTGCGAAGGCTTCAGACAGCGTTCCTTAGTCCGTGACGCGCGCCATCATCCCATCATGAAGTTGTCGAACCATGTGGGTGAAGTGTTCTGGACAGCCAAACTTCTGCATAACCTTCCAAAGTCCGGGTCGGTTCACGGTGTCGAAGGCTTTTGTGAGATCTACGAACGTAGTGTAGAGGTGGGTCCGCATCTCTTGACATTTCTCCTGCAGCTGACGCGCGGCAAATATCATGTCAGTGGTGCCGCGGTGACTTCGAAAACCACACTGACTTTCAGGCAGAAGCCCTTGTTCCAGGTGGCTATTCAGACGATTGAGTAGGATGCGGGCGAAGATTTTTCCGGCAATATTCAGCAGTGAGATGCCGCGGTGGTTGTCACAGACCTGGCGATTCCCCTTACGCTTGTAGAGGTGGACGATGGTGGCGTCCTTGAAATCCTGGGGAACTTGGCCCTGTCGCCACATCTCTTGGAACAGGGTGGTGAGATGAGTTATGAGTTGGTGGCCACCATATTTGTAAATCTCCGCCGGGATCCCGTCGGACCCTGGCGCCTTCCCGCTGGACAGCTGCTGCACAGCCTTCATGGTCTCCTCAGGGGTGGGTGGGAGGTCGAGATCAGCATTAATTTCGACTTGGGGCAACCTCTCAATGGCAGCCTCAGAGGTGGTAGAGGGCCGGTTGAGTACACTTTGGAAGTGCTCGGCCCAGCGGCTCAGAAGTTGCGTGTGTCCAGCTGGGGGTTGAACGTGAAGGTCGTGGCAGATCGCATCATCTTCCTCGCGTAGGTGGTGGCTACGCCTAGCGTCCCTGGCTGGCATCCAACTCTCACTTGTGGCTCCCCGGAGCTAGGCTTTGCCTGGCGGCCACCCCCCGGCTCCCCGCCTCGATCAGCGGGCTAAACCAAGTGAGGGTCTCCGGTGTGTGTGTCCCCACGCCCGGTATGTCCCCGGGTTGCAGCGGTAAGCATCCTAGTAGACGTAGTTGGTGAAAGGACGCTACTTACTGTAAACGATACCTTGTCTGTTTGAACTTTACTGTTTACTTTCCTTGCTTGTTTACAGTCTTGCTACATCTAGTCTATCGTATTACTTTTCTGTTTGCTATTTGTTATATGTTACTATGCCTGATATTTCTAGTGTTGACTGTACAACCATATCTATACCATTCCATTACCGTGCTCTTAAAGTGAGCCTACTCCATCGTAGCGATTCCTAGTCAAATAGCAGTCCTACCGTCATGACTAGCACTCTTATCCTGACAGAGTTTGCCTACACAGTAGCATCAATAACACCTAACTCGTAGCAGCAGTTCTATCCACAGTCAGATGCCGTAGCATTAGAACGCCTTTTCATTTATATGTAAGACACAGCCCCTTTCACCGCTACTGCTATTAAGATAATTACTGCTGCTCCCACCCCCTAATTCCCAAATGCTCCCCCCCCCCCTAAAAGTCCTCAGCTAAGCTGAAGGCAGGCTCACAGCCAAGTGGTCGTTCGGCACCAAAAAACTCGCGGCCCATGGTGCAGTTCGGCAGCAGTTGTGAGTGACCGGCAGTCCCTTTGTGGAGTAGCGCTGCTGCCCCTCGCGAGAGGGTTGATGGACCTAGAAAAAGTGGTTACCAAACACGCTGGGTTGCGACATCTGCCAGTTGACCGTGGCTGACAGAAGGCACACACGCGGTCGAAACACTACAAACGCAAATCAAACCTTCTCTCTTCCCCACCCTCCCTCTAACCCGTTTCCTTCCGGCAGGACAGCTCCCAGAGCTCACAGGACGACAGCTCAGGGAGCTCAGGTAAGTCCTATCACCTTCGGCGCTTGGAATGTTCGTTCCCTTTTAGATAACACGAGGAGCATTCGACCGGAACGGAGAACAGCGCTCATCGCCCGGGAGCTGGCGCGCTTCAAGGTGGACATCGTCGCACTCAGTGAAACCCGCTTCTCCGGTGAAGGTTCCATAGAAGAGGTGGGTGCCGGCTACACCTTCTTCTATGTGGGCCGTCCGACGGCAGAGCGACGCGAGGCCGGCGTCGCCTTTGCCATCCGGAAGGACATCGTGGGACGACTACCCTGTACGCCGCAGGGTATCAACGAACGCCTGATGAGTCTCCGCCTGCCTCTCTGGGGTGGCAAATTCGCCACCATCGTTAGTGTCTACGCTCCTCCGATGACCAGCTCTGAGGAGACAAAGAACAAGTTCTACGAGGATCTGCACGACCTCCTGGCCTCTGTGCCGAAGGCGGACAAGTTGATAGTCCTTGGTGACTTCAATGCCCGCGTCGGCACAGACCACGCCGCCTGGAGAGGAGTGCTCGGACCCCACGGCCTCCGAGGACTCAACGACAATGGCCTACTCCTCCTTCGGACCTGCGCGGTGCACCGTCTCATACTGACCAACACCTACTTCAGCCAACCACTGCAGCACAAGGCGACCTGGATGCATCCCAGGTCTCGTCAATGGCACCTTCTGGACTATGTCCTTGTGCGGCGCCGCGACCAGCAGGACGTGTTGGTGACAAAGGCAATGCCGGGTGCCGATGGTGATACTGATCATCGTCTCATCATCTCCAAGATGCGGATCCGTCTTCAACCACGCAGGAGACCTCAAGGTAAGCGACCCCCAGGTAAGTTGAATACTGATCTGTTAAACTTGCCTGCCAACCGCTTCCGTTTCAGCAACGAGCTGACTCACCAGCTCGATAACCTCCCAATCGCAGAAGAGAACACCTCCGTGGAGACCCAATGGTGTCAACTAAGGGACGCTGTTCAATGCACTGCAAAACGCATCCTTGGGCCCGCGCCCCGCCCACATCAAGACTGGTTCGACGAAAACGATGCAGCCATCAGTACTCTCATCTCTGAGAAGAATCGCCTCCGCAACGAATATGTCGCTCACCCTACCGACGCCACGAAAGCAGCCTACTACCAAAGTCGCCGTCTTGTACAGCAGCCGCTGCGGGAAATGCAGGACGCTTGGATGGCTCGTAAAGGTGAGGAAATCCAAGGCTACGCGGATCGCAATGAATGGAAGAACTTCTTCGCAGCGCTCAAAGCAGTCTACGGCCCCGTAGTGAGGGGCACAGCCCCACTTCTCAGCGCGGACGGTACCACCCTCATCACATACATACATAAATACATACATACATACATACATACATACATACATACATACATACATACATACATATATACATACATACATACATACATACATACATGTATGCATACATACATACAAACATACATATTGCATAGAGCTTTAATATCATTTAACTTCACTTCGATCTATGATGGGGAGCAAAATAAACGTAACGTGCAACGTGTTAAGTGGCTGCCGCGAATGGGATTTGAACCCAAAATGCATTGTTTGCGGGCATCGGTCGTTAACATTAAACCACGAGGGCGTAGGGGAGCCGCCGATTTATTTCAGAATATAAGCCAAAATCACAATTTCGAGGGTAGAAACCGCATGGTTGGCGCACCGAAATCTAGCCCTGCTAGAAGTCCTCGGAGTTCAATAGACACAAAGTACAAAGACCGAGATTGCATATCAGACATGGAACTTTCCAAAGCATTTTCCGTCATGCAGAAGGAAATGGTATGCCTTAAAACGGTATTAGCGGAACTGAAGTCGCTTCTGCATATTCTAACGCATGGCTCGATGTCAAAGACTACTGAAAGCCGAGAAAAGACCAAGACAAAGAAAACACAGGAGGTTTCCATATTCTATAAGCAAATTACAGTTGAATTAGTTGTGGAACTCGACCTAGTCCAAAAATCGGATATCCACGAAATTTAGGACATCCGGCAGTCGAATCCTGTACATTGGGCCAACGGGCAGACGGTGTCGTCACCAGACTATAAGATCACGATGAGTGGACTGAACATTTTGCTTACTCAAATGGTATAATGCTTAACACAGTCCAAAAAACCATACAGGCAATGTCTAAGATACCAAGTCAAGTCAAGTCAAATTTATGAAAGTAAATATAGGCAAACGCCTTTCAACTCTCATTTGGTGCAAAGCATTTAAGGAGTGTATCGGCATAGCCTGACATTCGAAAAAAGTCGTTGACACAATTTAAGACGACTACTCGCTTGTTTCAAGTAATAAACTCGCACTCTGTTTACCCGAGCCAGCTGTGTAACTGAGGAAGAAGAGCAGACAGTGAAAAAACTCCTCAGGCTGGCTCATAATTCAAAATGGAATTTCATTTGTGGTTTTGAGGAGAAATCTGTCGCTCGTGGGGGAAGTATGTGAATGATAGGGGCATGATGCTTCTGTGAATGTTGACGGTAGCCATGGTGTCCATGACGAGTAATATCTACATCCGAAGGACCATAGGAGGAGGAGACCTCGGAGTCACGAGAACGTCCCGAAGACCGGAGATGCGACCATGATACGCCTTTGCTGTGCAAAGAGCTGAGGAAACCACCACGTCGTCAGCAGTCGGTCGACACGAGAAAGGGTGTAACAGGGCCGCAGAGCCTAGTACCATAGGTGCGGTAGATGCGTCCTCAGACACGATCGGCGCAGATCACATACTGAGCAGAGACGTCATAGCTAGATAATGGCTGAAACTCATTTGGTTAAGTACAAAAAATCATACTACTTACAAATTACTGCTTGTATATATTTATAGCATTTATAGCATTTCAGGGATTGGATGTAGAGCGCTTCAATTTTTGGATTCGGAATACTTAAGTGATTGGATTTGGAGTACTTAATCATGATGATACTCATGTCAACGGAAGGGGACATGACAATATCCGCAGGAAGGGCATTCCATGCCTGGATTACCCTCTTAGAGATAAAGTATTTTCTTGGGTCAAGTCTTGCCCAGTCACACGTAATTTGAGGGGGTGTCCTCGCAGCCTAGAGGTGGTGGCCTGCTCAAAGAAGTCATTTGTTTGGAGGCAGCAATCCTGACCACGCAACATGCGAAATGCGTGGATTAGGTCCTCACGTAGCTGCCTTTAATCCAGAGGAAACAAATCAATATTTAACAATCGGGTCTCATAAGGGAGGTTCCGTTGGCCTCATCCTAATTTTGTTGCGCGTCTTTGTACCCTTTCGAATTTTTTTTGTCTCTGGCTGTCCAATGTCTCCAGGCTTGGATGGCAAATTCCAATTGAGGTCGCACGAACGTGCCGAATACCTTGCCAAATACAACTTTGTCAAACTTAGCAAAGGCGCGCTTGATTAGATACATGCTCGACATTGCGGATTTAGCCACTTTTTAGGACGTAGAGTGATGGCATCAGTGAAGGCGTGAGCCATACCCCCAAGTCTTTCTGAGCCTCTACCTCTGGCCGCGGCGTGTGATTCATGTAATACACCCTCCGAGGCGTAGTGCTGGTTCTACCGAAGCGCATTAGATTGCATTTAGAATTTAGAATTTATATTTTTCAGCGCCGGTACGGCACTATCTATACAAATTTAATTTCGAAAAAATTAAAATTCAAAAAATAATTTGACAATATGTGCAAGTAGTTGTAGAAAGTCGTAATAATGTCAGCAGAAATTGTCCTTTTGGGGCAACATTTAGCAAGGTTTTGCAGGTAATTTTGACCTAAAAACGAAAACTTATGGCAGTTAAAAAAACTCTTACAGTGAAAATGGAGACAGTCTTCAACGGGCCTCCATGTTCAAAAAGTGTGCAAGAGAAAAAAACTGCTTAGGAAGATAGTAGTAGGAAAATAGAAGTAGAGCAGAAATAGGTGTGGGTGGTCTGATGAAGGTGAGTATTCAACGAAACTGCAGCATTTTAGACTAAGTACTTCCGCGTGGCTTCGTTTGATTCAGCGGTGGTTAATGGAAACATCTAGGTTCTCGGGGGACACGAGGCAGAGAGAATAGTTTCAAGTGGATCTCCTAAATTCCCGATGGGCCTTTCTCGGGGTCATGGAGAAAGCTGCTCGGAAAAGATGAGGAGAATAGAAGGTTAATAGAGTCAGTGCTAAGATGAATGTGCAGTCTCTGTTTGAAATTAGACAATCTAGTTAACGACCTTATTTCGATTGGCAAGTTATTCCAAAGAAAGCTATATCTGGAAGCAAAAAACAAAGAGCGTTTACATGAGGAAGATGCAGGAGGGGGTATAACAAGTGCCGAGTTTCTTAGGTTGTAGGGACGGCTGACGGGGGTAATGACAGAAGTCCTGGGTAAATTTGTGCTATTATTAAGCCGAAAAAGGAGACAAATGCCTGCTTCCAATCTCCTGACCCGAAGGAACCTTAGTTTTGTTAATTGACATCTATTTGAGTAGCAAGTATTAGAAGCTGTCGGATACAGCAGTTTTCGTGTGAAATTTTTTTGAATTTGTTCGATTTTTGAACGGCTACCTTCATTCATGAGACCGAAAAAGGGGCAACAGTATTCTAAGATGGGGAGCACGAACATACGATAAAGTCTTAATTTTAGTTCAGGAAGATAGAAATTATAAGAAATAAAGCCGCAAATCTGTGCGGCTTTGGCTGTAATTCTATCGGCGTGAGGAGAAAGGTCTAATTTATTGGTGTAGCTTAATCCTAGGTCCTTGATACTGGAACATTCAGTCATTGGGTAACCTTGAAAAATAACAGGTTGTTGCAACCTTTCAGGCCCAAAGCACATGTATCGGCACTTAGAAGGTGAGAACTCCATCTGCCATGTTGAGCTCCACGCCGAAAGAGCGTGCAGATCAGAATGAATTTGTTCTAAGCATCTGGCGGCCGTAGAGTTAGAGAAGGAGTAAACACACTTGAGATCATCTGCATAAATATAAGATTGGGAGTGTTTAACACTCAATGAGATATCATTTATGTAAAGCAAAAAGAGCAGAGGACCTAGCGCGGTACCTTGAAGGACACCACTCAAAATTGCGGTAGGATTAGAGTATGAGGATCCCACTAAAACCTTTTGTTGTCGATTTGAAAGATAAGATCTGATGAAGTCAGTAAGAGGACTACGAAATCCAATAGCCTCTAGTTTGGCTAGGAGCCTTGTTGCATTAGATGGGGTAATTTATCCATTCAAATGCGACGAAAAATAGAATCATCTAAGGTGCGACCAGCAAGCAGGTGACGCATGTGGCGCATGTGCTTTACTAAGGTCAAAATAGATAACTACCACAGATAGATGATCATTACGGAGAGAAGCAAGTAGATTTAGAAAAGACATGTGGCATGTTTCACAAGATCGGTCCAGTAAAAAGCCATGCTGTGAGGAGCTGAGAATGTTATTGTTTATGCAGAAATCTGTAATTTTTTTGGCAATTAGTTTTTCAAAGAGTTTAGCCAGAGAGGGTGGTTTATGAACACCGCGATACTTGTGAATATTTGATCAGGAACCAGATTTAAATACGGAAATTATAATAGAAGTTTTCCAGTAGTCCGGGAAAAAGCCATTCTCAAGAAACACTGAAAATAACTTACTCAGTAAGGGTGGGAAATCTCTTAATTGTTTGATGAGTGAGTTTGGAATGTTATCAGTTCCTACGCAATATGAATTTTTAAGACGACTTATTTCTTTTTGAATACAAGCAGGTGAGAAATTTAGGGCACTGAGATTTGAATCACACATCAGGGGGATTACAGGAGTGGGGCTAGTTTCGATGGTATAGAACTTGGCGAAAAATGAATTTAGCAATGCTGCTTTCTCCAAATCCTCTGTAACAAAATGCTTGTTGCCATTGAGTAAGGGTGGAATTACTTTCTAAAGCTTAGCCAACGACCGAAGACGGAAGACTTGAGCAACTGATCAGGAAGAATTCGCGTCACTTAATGCTGTGGCCTTTCTACGCCAATCTCGTGCAAGCCTTATTTTAAGCGCTAATTCAAATATTTGCGCTATTCTTAAGTGAACTGATAAAGAGCTATTAGACGTATCCTTAAGTTGTTTTTGTAATTTCTTAAGTCTTTTTTGGAGAAAATGTGGCGCAGTAGAAGAAGCTGAATTTGATTTCAAAATCTTAAGTGGGGTAAGAGCCTGAATATTTTCTGCAAGGTTTTGCAATAGATCCTGGAAGAAGTAGGGATCGTTAGTTGAAAATATGCTATGCCAATCTAGGGTACTTACGAAATCATTTACTAATTCAGGGTTCACTTTACCAAAATCGAGGTTATTGCATTTTACATCGGGCTTTTTAGAAAGAGAGACTGGAAAACAACAGTGAATTAAGGCATGGTCACTTGTGAAAATATCACGATGAAAATTCATAAAAAGAGGGTGGACATCGTTTGTAAAAATTAAATCTAATATGTTGTCATTTCTGGTCACTGAACTAACCAGTTGTGACATGTTTGAAAAGTTAATAGTGTCAACCAATTTCTGAAATCTTGGTGGACAGGTTTTTGCATGCCAGTCAATGACTGGCAGATAAAAATCGTTTACAATTATTCTGACATTGAATTGAGTCTCTGCAACTTTTTCAAACATTTCACACAGCTGCATTACATTATTTTAGTTACAGGGAGGATTGTAGACACACCCAATTATCGCTTTTTTATTGTGTGGCAGGATGACTGAAATACGACAAAAATTTCCAGAAAATGACGAAATGCTCAGGTGATGCGGGAAATGTACAAAGGATGATTTAATATAAAGAAGGCAACCACCGCCACGCTTTTCAATGCGATCTTTTCTGTACAAACTATAATTATCTATGGCGAGTGTCGAGGCAGAAAAAAGAGAGTGTGTCCAAGATTCAGTGACACAGAGCACATCTGGATCAAGCTCAAATGCTACTGTTTTAAGTTCTGTCATCTTATTAACCACTGATCTCGCATTGAGTGAGACTATACTGAGCGTATCCTTCAGATTCAGGTTACGCTCGTCAGTATTTATAAAAAAGGAAAACTTGGTGGTGGAAAGGGAAACGGCATGGGAGAAACAAAAGGTGGAAAGCAAATTGGCCCTGGTCTACAGTTTGTCAAGTAATTATTATCAAATGAACTGTGCATATTGTAGAAAGGCATATTAGAGGGGGCTCCATAGAAAGGGCGGCTGAAGTGTGGCATGGGAAAACCAGGAGGGGGCATAAATATAGGATTTTGAGGCATTACATCAAAATTTTAGGGAAAATTTGCCTTCGAAAATTGCATGACTGGTTTTGAAAAACGGTTAATTTTATAAGCTGGCTGATTTATTTGGGGATGTTGATGGGATTTGGGGATAGGAAAAGCGCTAGCTTGAGCGGTTGGGTCTTTGTTAGATACTGAGTTATTATCGGTAATCATATTGCCGAATTTGAAAACTGACGTAGATTTAATAGAGGCGTTCATAGGTTTATCGGAATTTAAAGCTATCACAGACCTGGTTGGCTTAGAAGGAGAACAACTTGACGAGGCTATAATCTCACTCGAATCACGAGTAAGGTGAATAAGAGAAGTATCAGGGGAAACTGACATTGACCCAGAGGGATGTGGGCTTACCTGAGCGGGAGGGCCGGCCTCAGACAACTTTTGGTTTTGTTGAACCGGAGCCAATGTTCTCATTTGCTACTTTAGATAAAACCCGACGCTCCATTGGCGTTTTATCCCTGCATATGTAAAGGTTATTTTCCTTTAAATAGTTGGCTGACCGCTCATGCTGAGAGAATATAAGGTCAACTTCTATCGCCGAAAAAAGTTTAACGAGAATCGGCGGGTTTTTACTTCGGGATGAGAGTCTTTTAGCTTCTGCAACTTTAAAATTAAAGCCACA
>JAYGXS010000005.1:60971464-61000738 GCA_036362985.1 Ligula intestinalis
TATTACTTTATTTACATTCACTCGCTTCTGTAGAAAGCTGGCCAAAATTGTTTACTCATTATCTGTTTACATATTAAACAATAACACGCGGGATACCGCCTGGTTTACTGGCGCGTGTCCACGGTATATTCTTAAGATGAAGCACGAACATTTACACAGCTAACCAAATACAAGTGCAAGTACGTCGTAAGAGCACTTGCGCCAAGCTTCGGCAAGGGCGAAATAAATGAGTGAAACTCCTTATAGTACGTAATTAAAATATGTAGGAATTATTTTCTTTGGAATAGTAGACCCTGAAAACACAAAACTAAACAGAGAGAGAGCACCAGGACTTTTAAAAACTGAGATCCGATTGATATTAGTGTGACAGGGCACATGACCGACCTCTAAATCAATCGCTGGAGGCAGTAATTTGGTAGGAGTTCGTTGGGACGACTTTGGATATATTATAACTGCCTACTTACATATTCTCTGCAGTGTTACTTTGAGGAACTGCCATTTTTAGTGCCACAAAATGAAAGTCTATAACACTAGTGAAAATCGATAAGTAGGTGATTAAATAATTCACTTATAACTGCAATTTTCTGGTACTTGTGGTTATCCGAAGGTGCTTACGTATGTGGCCAATTGGCCAGTACACTTGGGCACACGCCAGCGTATACACGTGCATCCACATAAGTACACCTGCCCAATTGCCACTGGGATACATCACCCCTCGGCCGATGCAGCAAAGACCTCTACAGATGACATCCGCTCAGACAATTGCAACACACCAATGACAGAACACTTAAATTCGCTTTCCAGTCATGTAAAAGCAACTGTCGGGATTTTTTAAAAATTGATAGACTTATCTTGTTCTTCCTATAAAAAGGGCATCAATAAGGCCAATATAAAAACTTCGACTACCGAAACAGTGGGGTATCACCGCTACCAATCCCGCCTGTTGTGAAATGTGTTTGATTAAAATCAGGCACGCTGCTGACTAGGTATTTGTCATTATACCTGGTTCTCGCGCGTATTATAACGCAGTGTCAGGACAGAAGTGTGTTTTAAAACGACCTTCTCATGTGGAGCAATCTAAGTGCTTTCTTTTGTGCAAACATTCCGCGCACCCTTCATATAAGATTTACGTTGATGGTGTAGTGGTTGTTGGCCACTGTTGAAACCCGTGATCGCTGATTCATCACACCAAAGCCGCAGTCACCCTGCCCATCTCTCGCTCAATGTCCTAAGCGACTGACTAACACGCCCAGTCTCGCCTGCGCCAACACTGCTCCCACCTCGCGCGGTCCAACCAGTCACTATCAAGTCTGCTGAAACAAAGCGAGCATTCGGTGGCTGCCCAGGATTTCTGCTGTGAGACGAAATTTTGGACCCCGTCCCGAGCGGGACGGACCAGGCAGCGGCTTTGGCCGCTGTGACGACGCCATGCTCTCACACGGCCCTCACAATTAAATGCCATGCCAGACCGAGTGGTTACTTTCTCCCAACTTTTGTGTACACAATACATTGTTCCTTACTGTCTAACCTTCCCAAGAATTCTCTTTTCGCTCCCAAAGAGCAGGGCCCGGAAGATCGCAGTCGGTAGGGTTAAACCGTGATAAGAAATTAGCAAAATATCACTGACAGCCACACCACTGTAGATTAAAGCAACACGTTCATGACACGCCGCACGGACATTGGCGCTCGGCACTTTCATACAGACAAGCTACACATGATAGATGCCTCTTCTCAGATAGGCTACGCATTCATTGACCATGAGACACACACGGCTCGTGACCTCACCCAGCTTGATAACAAGCGATGCTCTGGTTTTCACGACATAATTCTACCTTCTACGTCACAAGATGGGTTGGCAGTGGTGATACTTGGGTTTGCAGCGATAGCTCCCCTAATATACATCAGTGCCGCTGTCCTCTCTGTGTGTTCTTTTAGTACACACTTGGCAAATGGCTGTATTCAAAACGGAAGGAGCTGAATTTTGCCGGAGATTGGGCTGTCGTTACGGCGGCATGTGCAGGCATTGGTCTAGCATCCTGCAAGGAACTCACGAAGGAAGGACTGAAGATTCTCATGCTGGATGGGGATGCACTGCAACTTAAGTCTGCCGCCAAAGAGGCGGAGAACGCTTTTGGGGTGGAAACATGAACCCTACAACTAGATCTGTCCGAGGTAAGTATTGCGCCTTTGTTTGCTATTTTGTCGTTGTTTAAATGTATCATTTCAGTGGTGCACAGTGTGTCAGTAGACAAAAAAAGTAGAAGAAATCTGTTGGCTTCCCGTGTCTTTTAAAATGGGGTCACCGTTATCTGGCCTGATCGCGGAAGCAGTACTACAACGACTGGAGGCACTGGCTTTCGAACATTATCGACCACGATTGTAGGTTCGGCATGTTGATGACACGTTTGTCATCATTCATCGAGACAAGATCTAGGATTTCACAGACAATCTGAACTCGATCTTCCCCGACATCCAGTTCACGATGGAGGAAGAAAAATACAGCCAGTTGCCATTCCTTGACGTGCTGGTGTGCAGAAAAGGCAGTGGGGAACTCAAAACAACAGTTTACAGGAAGGTGACGAATACCTCTCGCATCCTGAGTTACCTCAGCAACCATCCCGTCTCGCACAAACGTAGCTGCGTGCGAACGCTCTATCGTCGTGTAGAAACTCACTGCAGCGAACCAGCCGACAAGAAAGCCCAGGTCCAGTATCTCAAGAAACTCTTCACAATGATTGGCTATCCTGCCGGCTTCGTCGAAAAATGCAGGCGAGGAGCCAAACGAAGAAAACCAACAGGACAACCAGAACCGACACGCTGGCGAGCAATACCGTACATTGCTAGTGTTTCTGAAGAATTCGCTCGACTGGTGAGCGAATTTGGGATTGGCGTTGCTCACAGACCGAAAGCAACAATCCGCAGGCAACTTATGCGGCCCAAGGACCCAGTACCCGTTAATGAAAAGTCCGGTGTCATTTACCGTATTGACTGCCTTTGTGGTCAAGCCAATTACGTTGGTGAAATCGGCAAACGGGTCCTCACGAGGATGCACCAGCATGACCTCGCCGTGCAACGGAACAACACGAATTCCCTGGTGGCCGCCCACGCACAGCTTCGACCTCGAAAACGTGCGAATACTGGGTCGGTCAGACGACTGAACCTCACGCCTGCTGCAGGAAGCCTGGTATTCACGCGCAAGCTCAATTGACAGGCATGTCAACCTTCCTGAGGCCTACCCCGCGTTGCGCCAGCAGATCGAGGGCAGAGGTCAATCCCGGCAAAACTGACTTAATTACACTGTGAGCTGTACGTTTTTTCATTCCTTGAGAATGAGCTAACGGTAGAGTTCGAAACGTCGGACAAATACACTCCTGGTCTCAGAAAACGACTTAACTTCTTTTATCCAGTTACCTGGGCTTCGAATATTCTCGACCATCCAGAAAAGAATACGTAGATGACTTTCTGATAGTGATAATTTTGGTATAAATCCAGAATTCTGAGATAGCTTTCAGCCCACCGGTACTCATTACAAATACGCAACAAAGCGTTTCGTTCCTTGCATTGTCCCGCTTGTTATATGCTACAGTTTAGCTACAGTCACTTTATCCGTTAGGGCATGTAGCACGAACTTCGCAATAATACTTTATAACTAATCGGGGCACACATACCGCATACACAAAATTTATACTGAAAAAAGACAATGACCAATCCTTAAAAGAAAGTTTGATTTATAAATCATGAGCAAACAACGAAATAACTTATTCGATCGGAAACTATCGAGTCAGCAGACGAATGTTTGGCAAGTCCATTAGTTATGATTTTAGAAAACTGATAACAAAGAATGAAGCATATTAACTTGAAAAAAAATTGAAAAACTCGCTTCAAAACTACGAAGTATTTGTTCTTTTTGATAAGTATTCTCTTTGTATAGAGTCGTTTGTTTAACTAAGAACATAATTAGTTGTCTAGGGTTGTCCGGAATACAGACTTGACGAGCATATATCGAGATTTTATGCATTACCTAGGCCCCATTTGTTTGAAGAGTGCAACGAGAACTTCGAAAGGATTAGGTTCCGGATTATTGAAAGGGAAAAAACCGCTTCAAAGTCCATAGGTCGATCTATTGACAGCGATCTGAGAACCAGTCTGTAGACGTAAGCTACGCCAAAGGCATACCTCTTTCAAGTGCTAAAACGTACAGTATGCTTCAAGACTGCAGTATTCATTCGACACCGGTGAATGCTGTTGTAGTCGAAGGAATCCTTTGCAATATCGATGGACAACCTACTCTTCGTGGTCTTTTTTATTGGACGCGAGGTTTTTTAGACTACGAATTGTGTGGTAATTTATGTAAGAATTCTAGCCTACCCGAATGCCAGCAATCTTGCAGGCCATCCCGATACGTCCGGCCGCAGCCATCTGTGAACAATAATTCCTTTGTCAGCCACGGACTGCATCAAGGTCATATGCCTTCGCTGGTGACTGTGTTCACGTGATGATCTTCAACCTCTGGACAAGACATAGACGCACGCAGGTCCACGCGCGACCCCACTGGTCGCAGTTCCTCAAGGGCCACTTAGGTGCCTCACTCAGTAGATGACCTTATTCCGATGCGCCCAAAAGAGGAGCACAGGTTGACACCTCTTTATAGATAGAAAAACATTACCAAGGTAGATTAAAGTGACAATTTCTAGCTTTTCGGCCATCATCAGAATGTCATATCCAATCCCAGGTGTGGTGATCCACAAGACTTGAACCTACGACCGTGGTAGTTAGTAGTAAAACGCTCTAAACTTCGCGCCACGGGCTCGCTTTCTTGCCGGTTTCCATGGTAGATAGGCGTACACCGACTGGTAAGTGAACTCGATCATCCCGTTGTAGCTTGGCGATCACCGTCAAGCCGCACTGGCTGCCGATCAAGGGTAAGCATTAACTATACACAGAATTACACTACGAGCATTTCTCTTTGGTTTATAAGCTCAAACCCAAATCCGTTGCACTCCCAAGCTGTCTTTTTGTCATACCTTTTTGGAACGTCGATGACAAATTTTTGACAAACAAAGCCTGAGATAATAAAATTTGTTATTTTGCCACTAACTCTGTCCCTATCTGTTAGGATAGATCTGCTTATTAAAAATCCCACCAACATAAAAGTATATTGTACCTTTTATTGCAAATCGAGGACTTCGGTGAACTCAGAGATACTGTTAAGGGCCTCTCATCGGTGGCCTGTTACGTCAAAAACGCCTTCGACAATGGATGTTTTATGGGCAACCTAGACACCTTCGATGGTTTCGCGTTTTTTTGCTCAATGAACTGCACACGAGCTGCCCTGCCGAAACTCTCTGAGGAAGCCTACTTACGTGAGCCCTTTCTTATCATCATAACTTCCGTCGATATTTGGCTTAAACATCCGGATGCCAATGTACGTGATATGAGCAAATTGGGTGCCTCTCTTCTGATAAGCTCTCTTTGGCAAGACCTGCGCGGTTCCGGTGTCCGAAAGCAAGCCTATCTGCCCTGTCTTATCTCCACCGAGGTCACCAAGGTGCCACCTAGCAGGCACTTTGTACCGTCGGCGGAGGTCTATGCGGCTGCAGCCTTGGACATGCTGGGAGTTGTGGAGATTGGTTGTGGCTACTTTTATCATGCTGTACAGTGCTCGTTCCCTGGTATTTCTCGTATGCTTTTCGGGTCTTTTAGAGGTGTGCGTCAGAAGAATATGCCACAATGCCCCTCAATAACGATGGAACTCTAATGATGGGACCGTCAGTGATCGAAACAACAATCTCGAATTCTGCTAAAAATCAATTGTTACTAAATGGGCAAGCTATCTTATGGATTAGTTGCTGCAAATTAAGCCGTCTGTTAAATATAAATATTAAAATGACAACACAGCTGGATTTGAAGTTAACGATTTCCAATTTTATTTGCATTTGGTTTGGGTGGAACATGTATAAATTAATTTACTCGCTTATGTATTTCGATGCATGGAATACCGATTTGGTTCGAAGCAGTTCTCCTTTGAAGGAACATTTGCAACAGAGATCGCGGAGAGTAAACTGGAAGTACTGACTAAATCCAAATCGTCAGCTGACCATATTTAAAATCCAATTTTCTTGGAAAGTGATCTCGATACTCTAGTAGTCTACACATCGATGGAACGTCCCTGACGCCAGTTCTTACATAGTGGGTATAAGAAGTAGATGTTTCTATAAAAAGGGTGTCAAGTCAAGTCAAGTCAAATTTATTAAAGGAAATATCGGCAAACGCCTTTGAACTCCCTCTTGGTACATAGCATTTAAGAAATGCATCGGCATAGCCGAACATTCCAAAGAAGTCGTTGACACAATTTCAGATGACTACTCGCTTGTTTCAAGTAATAAACTCACACTCAGTTTACACGAGCCAGCAGTGTAACTGAGGAAGAAGAGCAGACAGTGAAAAAACTCCAAAGGCTGGCTAATAATTCTAAATGGAATGTCATTTGTGGTTTTTAGGAGAAAAACTGTCGTTCGTGGGGGAAGTATGTGAATGATAGGGACATGATACTTCTGTAAATTTTGACGGCAGCCATGGCGTCCATGACGAGTAATATCTACATCCGAAGGACCATACGAGGAGGAGACCTCGGAGTTACGAGAACGTCCCGAAGACCGGAGATGCGACCATGATACGCCTTTGCTGTGCCAAGAGCCGAGGAACCCGCCACGTCGTCAGACGTCGGTCGATACGAGAAAGGGTGTGACAGGGCCGCGTAGCCTAGGCCCATAGGTGCGGTAGATGCATCCTCAGACACGATCGGCGCAGATCGCATAAAGAGCAGAGACGTCATAGCTAAATCATGGCTGAAACTCATTTGGTTCAGTACTAAGAATAATAATACTTAAAAATAATTAATAGTATATATTTATAGCATTTCAGTGTTCGGATTTAGAGCGCGTCAATTTTTGGATTCGGAACACTTCAGTGATTGGATTTGGAGTATTTAATCGCGACGATACTCATTAAATCGGTCTAGGTTTGCCTTAAAAACATCCACGGAAGGGGACCTGACAATATCCGCAGGAAGGGCACTCGGTGCCTGGATTACCCTCTTAGAGAAAAAGAATTTTCTTGGGTCAAGTCTTACCCCAGTCACATGAAATTTGAGGGGGTGTCCTCGCAGCCTAGAGGTGGTGACCCGCTCAAAGAAGTCATTTGTTTGGAGGCAGCAATCCTGACCACGCAGCATGCGAAATGCCTGGATTAGGTCCCCACGTAGCTGCCTGTAATCCAGAGGAAACAAGTCAAGATTTACCAATCGGGTCTCATACGGGAGTTTTCGTTGGCCTCGTACTAATTTTGCTGCGCGTCTTTGTACCCTTTCGAGGTTTTTTTTGTCTTTGGCTGTCCAAGGTCTTCAGGCTTGGATGGCATATTCCAGTTGAGGTCGCACGAATGTGCCGAATACCTTGCCAAATACAACTTTGTCAAACTTAGCAAAGGCGCGCTTGATTAGATACAAACTCGACATTGCGGATTAAGCCACTTTGAGGACGTGGAGTGATGGCTTCAGTGAAGGCGTCAACCACACCCCAGGTCTTTCTGAGCCTCTAACTCTGGTAGTGGCGTGTTTTTCAAGTAATACACCCTCTGAGGCGTAGTGCTGGCTCTACCAAAGCGCATTAGGTTGAATTTGGCCACATTGAATGGCATGAGCCAAAGGGTCGACCATTGCTCCAATCTATGGAAATTTGCCTGGAGGTTTAATTTTTCGTCTTGGTTGCGTAATACCTTCAAAGTTTTTTGTCATCAGATACAATTGCGATTTCACAGTCTACTCCGCTTATGCAGTCATCAATATAAATAAAGATGAGAATAGGGCCAAGAGTAAGTAAGATAAGTATCAAAGCGTGCGAATGTCACCGACAAAAATCCCGCAGGTAGCGAAATATGTTCGATCGACCACTGACACACTGTTGACTGGACAGTTCGCATAAAAACAACCCCCAGTAGCACGTGCAGATCAAGTGGGCAAAATAGAGTATAAATGCGGCATATGCACCCGGACTTATCCAGTAGGATTCCCTGATGGAGTGCGCTTGGGTTTGCTACTAGGGGGGACACGGGCCAAGTTGACTCCGAACGGCTGAAATGGAGGGCATCTATATACCGATAAGGGTGATAAGTTTGTAATGAGTCATGAGCGTAGACACCCGTAATGGTTGTTCAGTTAACCTGTTGGGTTATGCGCCTCGCACCGGAAGGCCAAACCTCGAAACGTTTCCACGCTGATTTTGTGTTAATCATCACGAGGGCCTCAATTTACTCCCATTTACCAGCCGAGGATGCGCAAGAATTACGAGTAAAATTTGCTTCTTTATGTGGACCTCCTGCTCTAGAACCTAATAGCAAATCCAAGCAAATTCCATTATTGAATCTGTTATAGCCCAGTATTTCGAACCCACGTTGAGGGCAGAAGAAGCCAAGAGAACGGTTCTGATAGCAGGTCTTTATTCAGGATGGTATAGAGACAGTGACATGGATTTGCGTTTCCACTGCAGCCTATTATAAGGCTTTGATCCTTCTAGACTAATCCTGGCCTATCACTTACGAGGAGGGTGCTGGCGTGCAGAAGAAGAAGAAGCGATCACTGAAACAGGAGTTTTATTTGCCTGACGTTCCGGATTCTGTCGGGAATCCTTAATCATAGGTGATGGTAAAATAGTCATGGTCAAACGAGATAGGGCTGAGACATGCACAGGTTTTATAGTATTTTTAGTTCATAGTGGTCATTCACGTGTGTGTGATAAGTATTCACTTCTGTGGCCACCGCTTGGGGCTTAATCGATGCGGTACTGGCTTGAAATTTCGTGTTCGACTCAATAATTGCCACAATCGTCTTGTCAGCGTCGGATGCGGGCTTGATAATTGCAGGACAATTATGCACGCGGTCGTCAGAATTGTTGTTGCACCTGGCACTTCCCACGTGACTGATGCCATTGCTCAGGAAACTTTTCAGTATACCGTATGGGAAAGCGAAATTGTTGCGCTTGTTCATGGACTTAAGGCCTGAGAACCATGACTCCAGCACCTCACGGCTCACGCAGTGTGACGAGTTTTCGCCAGCCTTCGAAGGTGTCTATGGACCTCACGGGCTACTTCTGTCTCCATAAAGGTCACCGTAAAGTGCAGCTGTATGTTCTGTTATTCTATACGGTTGCGAATGCTTGGCTATGCGTGCGGAAGATGAAAGGGATCGAGACGCCTTTGGCCACTACTGTTTGAGGACCATCCGGGCTGCCAAAATGAGTGTGAATTCGTTGGATGAGCATTCCTACGTTATCGACTTCATGGTTGTTTTGGAAGCCAAAAAGCTGTATGATTTTCGTTGCCTTCCTGTAAATCATTGTCTCGATTTCACGGCTAGTCGAGAATATCAAGCAAAGACTGCTGCTTCCTTTGTTTTACTTTTCTCGAAATATTTGAGAATAGCAAACGTGTCATTACCTCAGCGTTGCCAAGAAGACAGATTGATGTTGCGCGAGAGCAGTGTTTTCTAGTTGGTCTATAATAAGTTCTGCCACTTAATCAGAGATCAGCCAGCCGATCGGAGTTCATTGGGTTTGTCGATAAATTAGGCTACAGCGACTATTTTCGTTACGCATCGTTTGATTATTAATTCAGTGTCTCGGCACGAGCTGAGGGCTGACCGGATTTTGAAAAAAATGAAAGACTAAAGTTTACTTTGATTATTTTCCTGAACGGAGCATTTACTTACCCAACTGAACATAACATTCTTCCTAATTATTCTTTAAACTTCCTTCCCCGAAGATTCTATTAAAGAATCACGTCCAGGAATCCATGATCCGGTCGAAAAAAACCCCTCGACTCCTTCTGCAGACAGTATGAAGGACGCTTACAAGTCGGTTATTTCTTCGATATCCGAACATTCACCGAAGGCTTTCAAACCTGGAAAAAAGCCTATTTCTAGCAAGTCAACCAAATCTGGCAAACTTACTGCTCAGACGCTAACGTACGTTTCTGCTGGGTCAACCTGGTTATTTTCTAGGTTTGTTATGAAGACTGTCATGTTACCTTATTTGCGCAAACCGTCAAGCAAAAGTATAACAAGGCTCTGCTTAACTTCTAATGTAACTGAATATTCCATAAGAGAGATGGTATGTGGTCAAGGATGCACGAATAAGCCCTGGGAAAATAAAAACAATTTCTGCTAGTCACCATAGCAGGATAAGAGGGTGGACGTTTTTATTACCTCATTGAACAGTTTTTTCCTCTTAACTGTCTACTTACTGCTATCTCCCAGGGTCGTGTGGCCTTCAAGCGTCAAAGAAAGACTATGATTTTAAATGTGGCCTACAACTAGGTATAGTGGACAAGTCTAAGCAGCAACTGGGACGCAGAGAAATAAAAAGACAACAACGGTTCCGAGACTCATCTATGGTTCACCCGGCGTTCTCGACGGCGCCTACGGTAACTTTGGCTGGATTTCAGTGAAAGAAGACACGCCGGATCTATCTCACACTCTTACCATTTCCAGACCTGTGCATGAGATCAAGACGAAAGTCGAGAAGCCCGGCGATGGGCGAGGGCGCCGGCAGCTGTCACGACCAAAAATCAATACACGTACTAGCAGCACACATTGACAGGTGGGATGCCAACTGGGAGAGCTATAAAGGTCACATTATTCAAGTTTTTACATTGTAACTCTCATACCGGCAGTCAGCCAGTCGGACAGTCGAAACATCGGTTTCGACCATGTCCACCAGGAGATTAAATGAGGTAAAACAACGAGGTATCATCCGCGCGATTAAAGTGAACGAAGACCCGCGCACAATTTACCCCACTATCTCCATTCCTACACCGGGATCCCGTATCTAGACAAGAGTCAAGCAGGCCAGAGATGGAGGAAAGCGCATACAGCTGGCGCGGACAACGTTAAAAATGCGTACCAATAGCACATCTCGCTAGGTAGGCTCTCGATTGGGATCGACATAAAGGTGACATTACGATAGAGCCACTGAGCCTGACCCTCAGCACGCAGTTAGCCAATTCACACAACAAAACACACACTGGACTGACTGCGGTGTCCCAGTTATTCCGTCAGTTGAAAACTCTCCAGGTCGCAGCTTTTAGCGTTCCGTGATAGTTTCAAGTGCGTTGGATTAACTTCAGCGGTTAGCATAAGTAAGAGGGAACAAGCCTAAGAAACAAAGTGAAGCAGGCGAATAAATAGTCTAGAGCTGCCTCAAAAGACAAAAACACTAGCCAGTTTAATAATTACAGGGTGCCCCACAAAAAACCCCTAAGTTTGTGATTGTTACGGCGGCCGGACCGCCCATGCCGTCACGATCGATGGCGGAGAAAACAGAACACCTGGGCCACATCCGAAGTGAAGCCGCCCCCGTTGGTTCGCACCCGCATTCATGTCGCCCACGCGATGTTCCGCTCAGTGGTGAGGAGCACCTACACAACGTGGGTGGTGGTCGCAGAGAAGAAGGTTCTAAAATGTCCACCTGCGCACCATATGCCAGGAATATTCTGGAAAGACGTGTAGACCCATGCCACAGCTAAGCAATTTCCACCGCGAGGTCATCGTCCTTTACCGGAAAGAACATCCAACATGGGGGTTGCCTAAATTTTTTGGTTCCAAGGTGGATCACCTGTAGCAAAGGTGCGTAAGCCTGGTAGTGGCACTTCTTGCAGGCACGATTCCCCAACAAGGCGAGCAGTCTTGGAACTTGCCGTAACTCCACCAGATCATCACAGAAGACATTCAAGTCAACGTGAATTTGTAAAGAACTGGGATTGTCAAAAGGGTATGTGCACAGAACAATTGCAAAATCCAATTTAAAATGTTTTCGACGTATTCAATGCCATGTTTTAACTGAAGCACACCAGCAAGCTCGAAAGACAAAGTGTGATGCCATGCTTCAGCGCTTCGGTGAAGGAGAAAAATGGAAGCAAGTGTGATTCTCAGATGAATCATCATTCTGCTTGTCTGCACCACTGAATAGACAAAATGAACGCATATATCGTGCAGTGGAAGTCAAATTTGATATTCCTGATGAAGATTTGCTGGTAAAGATAGACAAGCAGCAAACATCTTTCATGTGCTATGGTGCTGTTTCCTGGCAAGGCAAAAAAGACCTCTATTTTATTGAAGGAGATGCTGCTGGGCAGGAAGGTGTTGCACCGAGTCGGAGAACGAAAAAAAACTGTCAATCAAGTTGTTTACAGAGAGGAGATGTGCCCGCAGATGTTTACAGATATTGATCAAGTAATGCAGGGAGAACCCTGGACATGGCAGCAAGATGGTGCAAAGCCACACACTGCCAATGACACTGTCGCCTGGCTCCGAGTTAACACTCCAGATTTCATCACACCCCAGCAATGGCCATCAAAGAGCCCTGACCTGAATGCAATGGACTTTTGCATTTGGAGTGTACTCTTACAGGAGGTTCAGAGACGAAGAATAGGAATCACTGATATTGAGTCAATAGAACATGTGTTGATGGACACATGGAACAACATCCCTCTTGATGTCATTCGTCGAGCAGCTCAGAGCTGGATGGATCGCTTACGTCGCTGTTCTGCAGTTAATGGACAGCATTTTGAGCGGTATCTGTAACTTGTTATTAGGTAACAGTTTGTTAATTACACAATAAAGTTGTTAGTTATAATTGTAATCAATAATTTTTATTTTTATAACAGTATTAACATTATCATAAATTTAGGGGTTTTTCGTGGGGCACCCTGTATATTCCATTACGTAGAGATCATTATTGGGTTCCTAAGTCGTTAAGTGTTCAGCAGGTGGGTCCTCCCGAGATGAATAATCTTGAAAATGCTGCAAATAGCCCCTCCCTCGCCCTTTCTTATCTGACTGCTACTTCGCAATGCCTGTTTTTCTGCGGTATAGGCATCATCAAATAGAGTTGTCCCAGCCTCCACAACAGCCCAGTTCCATGAAAGGTGGTGTTCAAGAAGGTCATTCGGGTGGAGAGGAGACGCTGCCACTTGGAGCTATGGGCAAAGCTGTAGATGGCGCCGTCGTTGATGAGCCCCGACGACGCAGCAGACGAGCAGCCACTTCTGACAGAAACCTACTCTTGCCTGATGGCATTATTCCGTATGAAATGAATTTAGTAGTATTATCTGGTGAGTTGATTTTTTTGTTATTTCAGTAAGATAACTTCAGGTAGGCGAACCAAGTGACGTGCCATTTGCAGAGTGAATGTACAATCGGTGACAGATTGATTTACCTCCCTGAAAGCCTTATTTTTTCCATAACTGCCTACTTATTTCGCAGACTTTGTCAGCAAGTACAGCTGCTCACTAAAAAACAATCCCTTCCGATAGCAGAATGATCCCTCCTCCCACGCAAATAGAACAAGTCTATTTCGGCGTAGTTAGTTTTGGTAGCGTACCTTATAGCCACTTAGCTCCAACCTTAGGTCTTACAGTAAGGGCATGTTTCGGTTTTTGAATTAAGTTAAGTGTAAGACTAAAGTTTAAGGTTATGGGAAGTAAAAGGGTAGCAGTTGGGGAAGGGAAAAGGTTTGGGGTTATATATTAAGAAATATTTGCCAGTTTTGTATATTATTGCACATAATCGCGAATAGCCGTATCTTTTCATCCTTACAAACGGAGTACTTTTATAGGAGTGTCATAGGTAAGAAGCTATTGTACGTTTTAGTAAATATGGAAAATCGCTCCCCCAAGCAAATCAGCCGAGGCCATTTTTGCAAGTTACCAACGGTAGTGCACATTATTGGCACTTAGCCTCAGCCTTCTATCATACACTTAGGGTAAGTTTTTGGTTTTGGATAAGGTTAAGAGTTAGACTAATGTTAAAGGTTATGGGAAGAGCAAAGGGTAAAAGTAAGGGAAGAGAAACGGTTTAAGGGATATGAATAGCGACATATTTGAGCAGTTTCGTATGGTTAAATACATACTTCCGAAAAGCCGTATCTTGTCATCCTAACGAAAGGATTAATTTTATAGAAGCATCATAGGCAATAAGCTATTGTGAGTTTCAGCAAATAGGGCAAGAGCCTTCCTTTCATGGTCTTACTTCAATCGCTAAATTCAAAATATATTCGAGGCACCTTCTGTGGGGAGGCTGTAGAGTAGTTTTAAGGACATTTTGCACAGTAAAACCCATCAAAGGGCTGAGTGCCAGGCTTTTTAAAAAGAATAAACATATCCGGGTATTCATCATCATTCAGCATTCAGTGATAGCCAGCTTACCCGAAGGTGAAATTTTTGTCTATTAATTTTGTCACAATGCTACCTTCTTCGCATTTGACTCAGGCCATTTCAAGTCAGGCCGCATAAATGAAGACTCACTAATGATTAATGTTAATCCTCCGCATTTGGATATTCACGTGAAGATTATCAAATGGTTGATTAAATACACTCAATGTTCGGTCAGTTGTTGGAAGTGTACCAGGCTTGATATTAAAATTGAGTCGACAAACTAACGTTTTCAGCACAAGTTGTAGTACTCAGTGTAGTGTAAAATGTGAATTTTAGAAAAAAGTTGCTCATCACTCGCAACTCAACATTAACGCATGTACGAAAAGTTAGGAACAATCACGAAAGTACCTTCGACAGATTTGTTGCTCTAAAGAAATATAAAAAGGGCGAATCGTTCGCTTAGGAAGAAAAATTCTCTTAGAAATCTCCAATTTCCGGAGACGTAATAATAGGTATAAATTATAAGTAAAATAGTAAAATAGTTCCGTTAGTTGAATTGATATTCAAACACCTTTCTTTTCATACAAATATCTTTTTCTTAACCAACATTATTTAAACATATAGCAGTTGTATAACTTGAATAATTTACACATTGACTTTCAAATTTCGATAAAGTTTAGAAGATTGACAGTGTTTTCAAGTGTTATTCCATTAGCGTCTTTCGTAATAACATAGGAAATTCCTTCGATATGAGATAATTCCCAAGTTTATCAAAATTAACGGTCATTTCTCCTAAAAAACCTCAATAAAATGATGATTTTCCTAATTTAAAGGCTTTCGCAGAATTGAATCCTTTCAATGAATCAAAATAGTGTTGCCAAAAATGTGCTTAAGTACCAATCCAAGTTTCATCAGGAAAGTTGCATGGTCCTCAGCGACTTCTGTACTAAACTACCGAATCTAATTTCTTTACGTACTTTGCACGACTTCTTAGACATACTATACATCGTGGTAAATGAGGATATAGGCGGTAACTATTTAGTAGTATTCCGGTAAGGCAGAAGGCGATCCTAGAATACGTATTTCTGGCTATTGGCTGTCATCAGCTAGGAGTAGCCCAACTCTAATTTAGCCGCTGAAATTGCTGCCACACTCGAGTTTCGAACTCGCAACTTGCCGGCCAGGGGCAGACGTCCTTACCATGTAGCCATCGAGTTCGCTGTTTTGCCGGTTGTTGATCGGCAGTATATAGTGTTTGATTGTACACCAATCTATCGCTCAGGATCCACCCATCCTGGATTTATGCTTGCGAATTCGGGCCAACCGATTGTGTTCCCGCAAGCGTATTAATTGATATGTTACTAGCTTAGTATCAGTAAGTCATCTTTTTTACGTTATGCTAGTAGTATTCCGGCAAGGCAGAAGGCAATCCTATAAAACGTATTTCTGACTATAGGCCGTCATCAGCTATGCGCAGCCCAACTCAAATGTACCCGCTGAAATTGCTGCCACACTCAATTTTCGAACTCGCGTCTCGTCTTAACAACTGGCAAGACAGCGAACACGATGGCTCAATGGTTAGGACGTCTGCCCCTGACCGGCAGTCAACAGTAATCTCTTATGGCAAACACGAACCCATGCGCAAATCCACCCGCTTATGGATTGTACGCTGACACAAGGAATTCTCATAGTCATCTTCTCTAACTACAAACTTACGCACAACTTCACATAGCAGGTAGTCCGGGTAGGCGTAAAAAAAGGCCAGACTAAATTGCTGCAATGCTAAACACTGAGGACTTTCTGATAAACATGACAACAAAACTGTATGCTTCACTCTTATTAGTAAACACTGTGAACTTGCATGAGTCTCTGCGAAAGTAGAAGAGCGGAGCGTTTTCAGATACTTTACTGTTACAGGATTTCAACAGATACAGTTCGATGGTGGCCTGCATCTAGGTCGCTCTCTACACTTCTCAATTTTACTGTTTCCGATGGAAGCATTATAGTCCCTGCGTATAGCATTCCCACTTTTTCAGCTTCAAGAGCTGAAGATGACGGAGGCTCTATCGATCCAACTAGAATTTATTTCGGCAGACGTATACGTTCGAGGACGCTGGCCAAAAGAGCAACTGACTCACAAATGTTTGATCCCACCTCTCTGCATTTTTTTGTCCTAAATGCTTTTGGTTATTAATTTTTATGCTTCAATTGCCTCTTAATTCAACTCTTGCAGAAAAATTATTCCCCGGAATTTTCACCAATTGCACCCCTATTCTTCCTGACAACCTTGAATTACCGCACGCTTGTGATTTATTTCACCTATGTTACATGTAACGCTTACACCAAATGTTTTATTGGAACCTCAACAAAGACTGGGCAAAGATTGCCATCGTGAAGGCAATGCGAGAATGGGAAAAGGAGACCTGCCTCAGTTTTGTGGCGTTGCAGCCTCAGCATCAGTCCAACTGGTCTTCACAGTTACGCCTTGCGAGTAAGATTTTACAGTATTCAACATATAATCGTGATAGCACCAGGCTTTTAGCATCTTTTTACTAATGACTCTAAAGCTGGCGAAATTTTGTTAGGGATTCATGTTAATTAACACCATACTTAATTATCTACTCAATTCGTTGTTTTTTATGATGATAATTTAGTTGAATTATTAGTTTATTACTTTGTCTTATTAGTTTACGTTTAATTTAAGTAAAGTTTAAGCTTAGTTTAAGCAAAGGTTAAGTGTAATTTAGTTTAATCTTTGTTTAGGTTTGAGTCTTCTTAGTTACTTTCATTAGTTTTATCTCAGCGTCAGTTAGGTTAAGTGTTTATTGAGCTGTCACAGTTAACTATAGGGTTGTTGATAATGAACTTTTACTCATTAAAAAAAACTCAGTACGTGTCAATCAACTGGCTTCTCAGATATTTCAGTAGATATGGCTGAACCGCATTAAATTGTATGATAAAATGACCGGAAACAAACTGAAAATGTAAACAGTATTAAGCAGTAGAAGAAAACTCGATCGCTGGGACACTATTTTTATTTGCCTGACGTTTCAAAATGCGTCGCGGAATCATCTTCCGAGACATACTCAAAGTTCAGAAGCAGAAACAGTTTGTGCGTGCACAGGGTTCCGCCGTCATGTAAATCAACAAAGAGTGCCAGCGATCGAGTTGTCTTCTTCTTCTTCTCAATTGCTCGCATTAGCAATAAACAGCATTGTATAAGTTCTGCGCATCGCCCGCATGGCGATGTCGGCGTTTAGAGTTTTTTGTGTTGGGGGAGGGAGGTAATTGGGCTAGGTTGCAGGGGGATACATGAGGGATAATTGCTGCTATTTGCGCGCGGCGAACGACTGTCACTGGGGGTGAGAGCCAAATGCGATCGTCACCTGGCATCGGGGTCAGTCATGGAAGTGCTAGGGCTTATAGAAGCTTCTTTTGCCAACACAACACTACGCTTTTGGCTGGGTGGCTGGCTGAAGATGATGTTCAGTGCTTCCAGCATATTTGTAACTTTACTGAACACTTTGGTCTTTAGGCCACTACAATCTCTGCGAGAGGCGACGGCATCAAAGAAGGTCACTTGCTTCTTTTGTTCACACTTTATCGTAAACTGCATGTCCGGAAAGACACTGTTGAGACGTCTCTTAACATAATAAACTGATCAAATTTGAAATTGCAGTCCATGGTTTTGGGAACCAGCGACTCTACGCATTGTAGGACCGCTCCGCATTGAATCGGGAAATTGGTGAACTTATGCGTGTACCCTTCATGTGCTCGTAGCTTCGCCGGCAGGAGTTAAATACCTCTTGCGACAGAACGGCCCACCGGTTAATCAGCAAGAGCTTTAATCTGCTCCACCCAAAATTTGTGCTTAGGCTGAGTTAAAGCAGAATAAGTGACCACTCGGAGAGCGTACAGGCAAACTGCAAATTCATACGTATGAATTACTCATTTCTGCTAAAGTCTCTAAAAAAGAATCCGTGACGGATTTCGAAACGTCAGGCGACTAAAAGCCTAGCCCTAGCTATAAAATCTTCTTTGTGTCATTTATATCCTTGGACACGCATGTTCGCTTGTACTGCGCTTTTATTTGTGAAAGATACACTCCAATCGGCTCGACGACGGGTGACATTTAGCCTTCGTGAGACCTCAACCTATGTGCAGATGCGGTTTATGCACAAGTGTCTTAACAATAACCTGTTGTTCAAGTGTGTTGCATATAAACCCCGGGTGAATGCGGAACCAGGGAGACTCGCAATGTCTCTAAATGGCAAAAGAATGGTTCGTGTGATTATTCTTGATTGTCAGACTGCAAAGCTGTGTAGGAAACGTCAGATAACTGACCAAGAGAAGACCAGATACTGCGCGTTCATGAGCAAAGGGAGCTCCCAAATGCTTACGCAGGCAGTGCTTGACGGAGCCTGCGAAAGGGAGGCGATTCGCGAAACAGTACAGGGTCTAACAAATCCCGTAAATTGCATAATGCAACTATTTATCGTATTTGTACTTTTGTGGAAATTAACAGTATTGTCAACATCTCAATCTTGCTTATTTTTGAAATCGTCAAAGGTGTTGTTCATACGTTGACCGTCGGATTCCCCCAGCGCCACAAAATATGTCAATCAACGGTAAGTACTTTGGACAGAAGGGTGTCCTGCACGAAATTGGACATGCTATTGGATTTTGGTATGAGCATGCTCATCCAGATCGAGATGGTGAGTATTAACTGGAAGTCGAGTCAACTAAATAATCCATGCAGTCTTGTGTCTTAACACCAGTCATTATCAGTCAGTATATTTGTATTAAATGACCGAAGCCCTTAATAACTTCACTGAAAATGTACAGGAATGCACACATTGTTGTGAAATATGCAAAAATTGTTGTTGTGCAAAAGTTCGTAAAAATATTGTCAAAACATGAATGGTTGAGAATGTGAGGCGTTTGCGGAATGGCATTGTACAAAAACTTCACTGTATATGTAGTATGGCATATTCGTCTGGACATCTTTATTTAATGGCCCGAAGAGAATTTATTGAAAGTATACGTATGCTCGCCAACTGTCCTTCTGAATTATCGAATGGGGATTTTTTCAACGTAAATAAAACTTTATTGAAATCAAAAGAGCAGTATTTTTGTTTGTAGTTCCCTTTGTTGTGTTTGTCCTCATTTATGTTAGGTGGCTGTTGAGCTTTAACATCCTCTTCGGCGTGCACATCTCCACCTTTTTCTGACCCCTTACTACAGGTGAATATATCAGTCAACAATAATATTCCTGAAATTCTGTATACGCTCATCTAAAACCAGGTTAAGTGGCTCTAAACACAAACAGGTACACGAACTAGACATCGAAAATCACAAACAAGAAACTGACCACACACGCCAGACGACATTTTCAGAAGGCCACCAACCTACTAGGGCGATATTAGTCGATATCATTAGAAGACTAAGGACTGAATCATAGGCCCCGTTAGCGATCGTAAAGTGACATACACTACATGCAGGGTAACCTGATTTGCGCTTTCAGGGTGTTTATGCCTCAGGGTTTCAACCTGGCAGCATCCACACGCAGATGTGTATTCCTGTCACAAGTCCTTGGTTAAAGTTTTAAAAAATCCTACGGGTGACCTTGTAATAGGGGGAAATATGGAGATACCTTGCAAATCTGCGAGTACAGTAGAGCCTCTGGTGACGAGTAGCTCCATCTGCGAGCATTTCGGGCAACAATAGCGCCACTCACAATCATGTTTTTTTCATTGACGAGCTTCCACTCAAAAATGAGTTATCAGTGCAGGTGTTTGCCCATGTCTGCCGTTGAGTCTCGTGTGTGCTCGTTGACCTACAGCCAATCACTGAACTGATGCAGTTTTATTGGGTGCGTTTCGCAAGACTAAAGTTTTAGATGACGATTTCAGTGCAGGAACGGAGTAAACTCATTCATTGAGGTTCCGATGTATAACTTAATTTTCTGACGATCGTTTTCCTATTCAGTATAACCTTGTGGAATGCGCACTACGTTAGTTGTTCAATTTATTGGGTTTTCTTCCTGCCAGGCTGTCTGTCCTGCGTCCCTCACTGTCCTGTCAGATTATATAATCAAGTAAAATATTACGTGGCGTGCTGAATAGAATATTTATATCAGGTCTTGTTTTGATAACTCTTGCGTTTTAGCATTTTATTTTTATTTCTTCCCAGCATTGGAAACACTCAACGCGTAACAACCCAGTCATTGCAACCTTTTTTCTGCTCTTTTTCCAGCATCAGTTGTAATTCTGAAGGAAAACAATTTACCCAAGGAGCTATACAACTTTGACGCGATGAAATGGGAGGAAGTAGATTCTTTGGGCGAGCCATACGACTATGATTCTATTATGCACTACAAAAGAACACTTTTCGCCAAGCTGGGCAAGGTGGAGACGATAAGGCCTAACGATCCAAAGGCAATAATTGGCTTGCTACCACATCTCAGTGCGGGTGATATAAGACAGACAAACAAGCTCTACAAATGCCCCTGTACGTGCAATTAAACCCAGTTTGTGTCTTTCACTTACGTTTGTGCTTAGAAAGCTTTGGATGCGGAGCCTTGTGTGACTTTTGTGACTTTCTGTACAATTACTCGGCGTACGCACAGATCTAGGTTTGACGGACTTTATGCTATTTTACGTTTTTATGGAAAATATGCAAAGTATAAACCTCTTGCAGTTTGATTTATTCTTTATTAATTTGCGGATTTTTGCACTCCCATGCATAAAAATCATTTATACTGTACAGCTGATCAGTTAATTTTCATGTAGCCATTACCTCAATAGCAAGTTTCTGTGTAACAATTACACATTCTTATGTTATTCAATAATATTTTGACAACCAATTGAGGCCGTTATTTTTTTACTGATGGCACTAAGTCTACCGCTATAATAGTTTTGGGTAGACGCCACGTGCACTAACTTCGCGCAACATAATTATTTTTGTCGATACCACGATATATTTTCTGCTCTACAATGCGCTGTATATATATAGATTCGTCTGGCGATTTTTTGTCCAGAAAATTTATTTGGTTTCTGCCATTTAACCTTTAAGCCATCTCTTTTATTTCATACTACAAAAGAAGTTGGGAACAATGTAGAATATAAATGTTACAAGTGACTGATTTTGTGTTTTTTCCCCTTAAATGCTAAAACAGTCACAACCTGTAGATAGGACTGCCATCCGCCGTGTTTGCAGTCCACAAAGCAGTCGCTACATAAAGGGCGATCTTATCGATTGCCATGGATACCACCTTTATGTATTCTGTCTTAAAAGAGCAGGTGGGAAGCAAATGTGCATTTTGGATAGGTTTTCACCGGACTATGGGAAGTGGGTAAGAGGTACACACGCGATCAACTTTGTTCATCATCACATGCAACTGGGTCGATAATCGGCGGCTGGTATTGCGATAGGCAGGCTTTGTTGAAACCATACCAGGAGGAGAGGGGAGGAGAAAGAAGATGCAAAACATTGCAAACAGTTAAGTGACCGTAGGCTTGCCAAGCGCGGCCATCGTGTGGACCTCAGGGGAAGCCTTTTGTGTGATTTAAAAGGTCCCATCAAACTACCCTAAGACTTTCGGTCAAAACCTGCTAGTAATAGCAGAAGCAACCGCCATTCAGTTAAAGAAAGCCAGTCCTGTGCGCACAAAATAACATCCGAGCTTGGCATTGCCAACGGTCACTTAACTGCACGCACTATTTCGCGTCTAATTTCTGTCGCCTTCCCCCCCCCCCTACCTCCTGATCCGGCATCCACAAACCCTCAGTCCCGCGTAATTAGCCGCCCACTATCAACCCCAATCCCCTCCGCCCCTATTCTCTTGACTCATTTTTATTTAAGAGCGAACATTTTGGACCGCATGTTCACCTTTGACCACGTTACCTTATAAATCTCATGGTCCAGTGAAAATCTATTGAAAGTTTTCGCTTGATCATCAAATGCTCTTCTGAATTATTTGATGGAAGTGTTCGCTACTTCTGGCTTAGTGGACATCACCAACCGGTAAAGCTGAAACCTCCAGTTTTGATATCCCACCTGTTTGTATTCAGAACCAATGGGTCCTTCGTCATGAAAACGTAATGCGCTACTTTTTGCAGTTATTCAGTTCGTCGTCTAATGGCTGACTTAAGAAGCTGGCATATTTGCATTAAATTGGCCGTTGCAAATGCAAATAAGTGGAAATGTCGCTTTGCGTTCCGTAATCAGGATGCATGATTGTGCCCTTTGCAAAGTATGCACACTGGAATATTTTGTTTTGATTTGAAAGGGACGATGAGGATTTTGACTCTCATATGAAATTATGTAGGGATTTGCAGACGGTGGAAAAAGCAAAGCAGCACGACCAATTTACAAATCGATAAAATAAGATTGTCTTAGAAACCCCTATGCCCTAGTCCTGCGGTTAGTTTGTGTTGTTCTCATTTCGATTTAGTTAAACTGTGGTTTTTATTTAGTTTTTTAGTATGGTTGTAAACCGCCAAAGATTGATAAAGATGCGTAATGATTAATGTATGCTCACCTCACTAAAAATAGCTAAACTGAACTAAACTAACAACTACATGTAAACAAATAAAATTAATACGAAACTAAAACTAAATAAAGCCACCGGTGCTACAAGACAGAATTCAGGGGGATAGGGGTATATATGTTGTTACTGCTACCCAAATGTCATCCGTCGTACTCCGCGTGACATTTCGGCTTCAAATTTCCAAGCCCTATATTTTTTTAACTTAACCTTTAAAACAACATATAACAGTATTCCATAGGATTGTTTTAAGGAAGAATTGCTACTGACATAGGTGTTCGCCTCTTTTACAGCATCTTATTATAGTGTTGCAAATATCTGTCTAAGCATTCATATTGCGTGGGAGTTCGAACAGTCGGTGCAGCAACCTAATTCTAATCACTTCCTCAGCCTGTGGACGAACACTCCTGCAATCCGCCGGCACATTTTCATCTCCGAAAATTCAATCCCTTCTAGTGGAGGAAAGCTTCTGTCAGTGGAGAATCAGAGTGAAACGGGATGAACACATCTACTTACATTTCACGCACATGGATATGCCTTCAGCAGTCGATTCCACCCAGCTTGGAAGACAGCCTTTGTTGAACACTGTTGAAGAATGTACAGGCGAATATTTTTGAAGTCCACGACGGATATCACGGCAACTCCATCCTGCTTGGTATGTGGGAAAGACTGACTTGATAGGTTATCCATCTGCTGTATCATTCTGGGGATTTCAACTGCAGTGGGTTTATCAGTTCTGTTAGCATTGCATATTGCAATCGCAGAGTATGTCCCTTGGGATCATAGTGAAAGTAAACTCGCGCAGGCCCTTACCCACTCTCTTACCACTCGAACACTCACAAAACAATTTGAGAACACCAGAGATGGAGAGGGACACAGGCGGTGAGCGCGAAGAACAATCCGAAACCCACCACAGCAATGTCAATGTGCTAGGTAGGCTCCCGTGTGTGCGGGAGTACCATATAGGCTACGTTAAAAGGGAGTCATTGGGCCTGACGATCATCCCGCAGTAAGCTTATCCGACGACGACAGTTTCCTTGTCGATTTCGACGATGGGCACCGCGCGCTCCAACAAGCCGCAGCAGACGCTGAAGCTACCCGCAACAGACACTGAGGCGAGCTAGGCAAGCGACACGATGGCTACAGCAAGCAAGAGCAACGCAGAGAATTAGCGCGAGAGAAAACAGGAGTTTAGGCAGACTCGCGCAGAATCTTCCCACTCGCTTGCCACTCCCACCTCCGTTTCCGGTGTAAAGACAAAGTCAATAAGACCGGGGATGAGAGAGGGTGTAGATGGCAGGCAATGTAACCACTCAACACGCGCACACTTGCATCAGCCAACTCGCTAGGTATGCTCCCGCCTGTTCTAAAGCGCCATAAAGGCCAAATTAAGAGGGAGCCATTGCAACCTGACTCTCAGTCCTCCCTCTCCTCCCACAAACACACGCAGACACATGAGTACAAAAGGAGCAGCTACGTAGGGCGGACCCGAGTTTTTCCGCCAGTTGGCAAAACTTCCAAGCCAGGTTTTTAGCGAACCATGATAGACTTGAGTGCATTCAGATTTATTATAGTGAGAAAGAAACGCGCCGAGGTCGACCTCACTCTCTCCCCCACAGCATAGTGACCACCTAGGTTTTCGGACACCTGAGGTGGGGCCTGAAACCCAGTGGGAGCGCGAGCACAGTCACCAACAGATTCAGAAACAAGAGAAAGTGCCAGCACCTACCAGGCCGCAGGGACCGTAATTGGCTGAGGACTGGTATTGCATGCGCATGCAGACCAATCCACAGCCAATCCACACAACAATACACATACACTTCGTCGGCTGCGTGGTACGAGTTATCCCGTTATTTGGCAACCCTCAAAGTAACGGCTTTTAGCGCATCGTGATAGCTTTACACACACCAGAGTGTTTATACAAGGGAAGGAACGGTGCTGAGTGTCGAGCACACTCTCCCCCCACCACCAACATAAAACAACCACCTGGTCAATCGCTCGTCTGATGTGGAATTGGTCAGTCAGTATTAGTCAGTTCTTTGAAATAAATGACCGAAGCCCTTTAAAACTCAATTAAAACGGTACAGGAACGCATAATTTTTTGTAAAATATGCAAACATTTCTACAGATCGCTTTCGTTGGGCAAAAGGGCACATAAATAATTTGGAACTATGAATTGTTGAAAAAATGAGGCGTCTGCTCGCAAGATGTCATTTACGTAGATGATAAAAAGGAGTGACCCAAGAACTGACCCTTGCAGAAATCCACTTTTGACAGATGCCCACTCTGAACAGTAGCCATCTGCAGTAACTTTTTGACTGTGGTCTCCAAGGAAGTCTTTAATCCAGTTCAGGAGATTCCCTGTTATCCCAAAGTCGGTCAGTTTTCGGATGAGGCGCTGATGTGAAAAGCAAATAAACGCCTGGGTGAACTCACAGTAAATAACATCTACTCGGTGTCCTTCATCCAAGGGGTATTTGTCCAGTGCTCTAACGTTGTGATAAGATTGGTAAGACAAGATCTCTTCTCATAGAAACCATGCTGGACTGAGCTGCTTTGGCGGCGAAATGTATCGAGCGATAAAATCGATTTTTAATCATCCTTTCCATCAGCTTACAACAGATGCATGTCCAACTAACCGGTCGGTAGTTGGTGGGATAGAGTCGTGATCCTCCCTTATGTATGGGAAGGACATTTGCCACCTTCCATGTTTCAGGTAGTTTACCAGCTTCGAGCGATTTTCGAAAGATTATATTGAGTGTAATGGTTGACCGCTCGGCAAACCCGTCTGTGCAAACAACAGCACAACCTGATCCACCTGACACACAAAGCTAAATTTACACAGTCAGGAGTTTTGTAAGTGCCGTCGCCGCCTAACTCCCAGTCTACTTATCAACCATTACACCTAAAACACACAAGGCTAAAGGCGTGTCCCGTACATACATCAGAAAGCAGTGCTAAATAAACACACAAGCCGGTAAGGAGTGTTGTCAAGCCGGTTGCGTACACTTCGGTGGTGGTCGATGTGCGTAAGGTGAACTAGGCGACACGCATTACCAATGAAACTATGCATTTCATATTGCTATTGTAATAAGTCCTATTCTTGTAGATTGTGAATAAAAATGACAATTCAAACTCTGAACTCTTCCTGCAAGGGGGATGGACGCCCGATTACTGGGATTATAGACTCCTATCGCTTGCAAATTCGCTTTTATGAAATAATGAATTGCATTCTACTAGTACTGTTTACTAAATTACCAATAGTGTGCATTATAAGTGTGCATGTAAGCCAATGCTTATGTGCTTGTTTGAATATAATACATCATTTTTTTTGAACGTTTGAGGAACAAAGATAGGGAGCGCATTCGTAAAACTGTGGCTGGAACGTATTACGACTTGGCAGACAACTGAATAGCAAAGCTTGGCCGCGTTCGGATGTTCATGGATTTTGTACTAGCTTTGCAGAGCTTCTGCTGCTAAGCTATCTGTGAGATTTAATCCAAAGTTCCTCAGTTACAACTTTTTAGATGGCAAAAACAGCAGGAAATATTGGATCCATGAAATTTCACTAAAAGTCATCAACGGCATCCACTCCAATGCAGCAAAGAGTAACATATAAACCATACACAAAATATCAGTAACGTACTTTATTGTTATTTGTTACAGACAAAGACAAAGGGACTTCCAGGAAGCCATTGTCTGGCTTATTTGTAGTCCTAATCCCGAGATGTCCAAATCTAATGTAGAAGTGGAGATTTCCATCACATACGAGTATAGAACTCACTTCTCTTCTGTCAGAGTCGTGTGTTCTGTAATGGAGGAACGAGAAAACCAATTTTCCTGTTTGAATAGCTACCTTGGTAGCTGCCTTTTGCCACTGATGACCCCAAACCTTCCTAACGAGTACCTTTTTGAGCAGGAATAACTCGTAGCCTGCGCTACCTGGAGGCAGCCTAGATAAGGCGGTCAACACCAGACCGTTAGAGCATGTGGTCAACCAAGCCTTGCCTTCGCAATATCTGGCACTCAGATGTTTACAGTCCTCTTTCCACATTTTCTCTTAACTCCTTTTCCTCTGTTTCTCCTTCCACCTTGGATTTAACTCTCTAATTTTACTAAAGAGTATTAATGACCATGCCTTCTACCTTTGACCTTCTTGTACCAAATCAATTGTTCATGCTTCCCATTCGTTTTTCTTCAATGCATTGAAGTGGGCGGAGCTGATGAGCCCTACCGAAATTTCGTCGATCGAATAAATCCTTCTGTTTTTCCAAACTTAAAGCTATCTGTGAGTTTTTTGAGTGATTTTTAGGGTTTTCATGACTACATTTCTCAGCTCCAGGGCCAAAGTCCAGATAAGTAAAAAGGTATGCAGTCTCAGACAAAAAACAATGTGAGAGTAACTAAACGGAACTAGATTGTTTTATCTTAAGCACATCTACACACCAAGATAAACCAGTTTCTTCAAATAAAAGTAAGACTTTAAAATTCTTCTGAAGAAGCTTTACATATCCTTTGTGGCAGGATGACCATTGGACTGTGGATGGTTAGGGAATGCCTTTGGAAGATCGAGGCTCCCGTTGGCTCCTTCATCACTATCAGTATCAGTATATTGAGGTATATGTAGGAAAAATTCATTTGCGTGCCCTATTTGTACATATGTGCAGTGGTAGCAGAAAATGTGCTTCTCAGACTGATGGCGAGGCCAGTTGTCCTGTGTCATAGGATGAAAATAGGAGCAGACAGTTAAAAAAAACTCCTCAGGGATTTTTAGGAGAAAAACTGTCACTCTTGTGGGGGTAATGCGTGGGATTTAGGAGGAAAAAGGGGGTTCCCACTGGAGAGGGACATTGCAAAGGTTCCCAAGATCATCGCCGTGTGGAAGCCACGTCCTGATTCTTCCTTGCTGATTGCAGAGTCCGCCAACGGAACTGGAAAAACAGAGGCATCCGTCCAGATCATCGACAGTCCGCTTTGGGTCAAAACAAGGGTGAATGTTGATGCCATCTGGTCTGGCTGATAAGATCGCTAGCGGGCTAATCACGGTTCGCAGATAGCCAAGTAGGGTAGACCGCGGAGACCTTCGCATGAGGCTATGCGTGGGAGAGCGTTGTAAATAGCAAACGTGAAAGGATATAAAAACGAATACTACTGAAAAATTGGAAGTGATATTATTAATATTGCAACTTTTCAGTTCAGATCCATCGTGTCCAATTGGGCCTTCTTGTTTCCTGTTGGTTGTATTTCTCGCTTTAATTATCGCACGCGAAAAATTGGTTATTTAAATAATAATTCGTATGATATTTTATTTTTACACGCTCCTTCTTTTAAATTATTTTTTCGTCAAAATTTTCTTATGCGGCCCCCTTAATACATATTCTTCCTCCAAAATGTCTACCGTGTTTTGTGGTCAGACATTTATTCCTTGGTTAGTGGGTGTAAGCGAATATGTAATTGTGGTGGAAATGATCAAACAATATTAAAGTAAAGAAACCTATATTTGTTTCAATGTATTTAGTAGAATCAAATCCTTCAATGAAAACTCCTGTTGATCAGGATACTGGTACCAATTGATGGAGTTTGAACCTTATATCGGCGGAATTAAATTAAAAATGGAAAATCCGACCTTATATTGGCGGAATCTAACGAAAAAAGGGAAAGTTGGGTTACTGAAAATGTAAGAATACGTTATTGTTATAAGTCAAAGGCAACAAGAACCTTTAAAAACCGTCTAACTCCAGCTACTGCGGGATAACCAACATGCTTCCACCGGGCAAACAGTAATATAACTTTATTTTGTAATTCCTAACGAAATTTAAAATCCGAGCTTTGTGAAAAGTAAACAGACAGAGCCGGAGGACCCGTTGATGAGACGGACCCATGCAGCTGCATCAGGCAGTGGCAGCATACCGACGAAACGTTTGTCTGGGCCTTTAGCTAGTCCATGTTACACACCACCGACCCAGTGTGTGTTGTGTGTGTAGTGACTGTTGAGTAGACTTAGAGTCAGACGGTGACGGCTACTTCTAATCACCTGGTTGTGTAAATCCTGGCATGTGCGGGTAAGTCAAAGGGGGTATGTCGTGCGTCCCAACGAACTCCTACCAAATTACTGCCTCCAGCGATTGATTTAGAGGTCGGTCATGTGCCCTGTCACACTAATATCAATCGGATCTCAGTTTGTAAAAGTCCTGGAGCTCTCTGTCTGTTTAGTTTTGTGTTTTCAGGGTCTACTATTCCAAAGAAAATAATTCCTACATATTTTAATTACGTACTATAAGGAGTTTCACTCATTTATTTCGCCCTTGCCGAAGCTTGGCGCAAGTGCTCTTACGACGTACTTGCACTTGTATTTGGTTAGCTGTGTAAATGTTCGTGCTTCATCTTAAGAATATACCGTGGACACGCGCCAGTAAACCAGGCGGTATCCCGCGTGTTATTGTTTAATATGTAAACAGATAATGAGTAAACAATTTTTGGCCAGCTTTCTACAGAAGCGAGTGAATGTAAATAAAGTAATA
>JAYGXS010000005.1:61000838-61026008 GCA_036362985.1 Ligula intestinalis
TGGGGGTAATGCGTGGGATTTAGGAGAAAAAAGGGGGTTCCCACTGGAGAGGGACATTGCAAAGGTTCCCAAGATCATCACCGTGTGGAAGCCACGTCCTGATTCTTCCTTGCTGATTGCAGAGTCCGCCACGGAACTGGAAACACAGAGGCATCCATCCAGATCATCGACAGTCCGCTTTGGGTCAAAACAAGGGTGAATGTTTTGGCCGTCAGGTCTGGCTGATAAGATCACTAGCGGGCTAATCACGGTTCGCAGATAGCCAAGTAGGGTAGACCGCGGAGACCTTCGCATGAGGCTATGCGTGGGAGAGCGTTGTAAATAGCAAACGTGAAAGGATATAAAAACTAATACTACTGAAAAATTGGAAGTATTATTATTAATATTGCAAATTGTCAGTTCAGATCCATCGTGCACTTCTATATCGATCCAGTTTTCGCTTAAAACCCTCTAGCGATTCCGATATAACAACGTCCTGAGGAAGCGCATTCCACGCTCCGACCACCCTTTTTGAAAAGAAGTGTTTCCGAGCGTCCACCTGCCCCCTGTCACTTTTAATTTGAGAGGATGACCCCTCAGAGTCGCGGTCGCTGCTAATTCGATAAAATCCCCTGATATAAGACAACAGTCATGAAGACGTAATGCGAGGAATGCTAGTATCAGTTCCCCCCGAAGCTGCCTGTAGCGCAAAGGGAAGAGGTTGAGATTCGACAGCCGTGTTACATAAGGCTGCGAGCCCTGCCCCATAACAAGTTTGGTTGCGCGCCGTTGTACCTTTTCCAGGATGTTGATGTCTTTCCTGGCCCAGGGTCTCCAAGCTTGGATAGCGGATTCTAGGTGCGGTCATACGAAGGTTCTGAAGACTTTTGTAAAGCACTCTTCATTGAAGTTAGTAATAGCTCGTCTGACGAGGTATAGGATCGACATCGCGGTATTGGCTACCTTTGTGCAATGCAGGGAGGGTTTAAGCGAGGGCATGATCCAGACTCCCAAGTGTTTCTGGACGTTCACTTCCTTCAATGGTATGTCATTCAGTCGGTAAGCCGTGCCGTTTGAAGAACCGGATTTGCCAACTCGAATGGTGGTGCACTTGCTCTCATTGAACGGTAAGAGCCAATCCGCTGACCATTTTTGAAGTCTATTTAAATTTTCCTGTAAGTGCACTTAATCAGCCGCAGTTCGAATAACGCTCCAAAGTTTTATATCATCGGCAAACATAGCGATACCGCAATCCAGTATGCGGACACAGTCGTGGATGTAGAAAAAAAACAAGAAAGGTCCGAGAACGGAGCCTTGGGGAACACCACTCTCAACCTCAACCTTGGCTGACTGTTTGTCGCTGATGTGGACAGTTTGCGAGCGACCGATTAGGAAGCTTTTTATCCACGTAAGGAGCCTACTCCTTACTCCTATGCGGCTGAGTTTATGAAGGAGGCGGTGGTGTGGCACACTATCGAAAGCCTTTTTGAAGTCAATATAGACAGCATGCACTGAGTTTCCACTATCAACTGCCTCAGTCCACCGTTCTAAACAGTAGAGCAAGTTTGTAAAGCAGGACCTACCTCTACGAAAACCATGCTGAGCATCCGATAGCAGATGGTTTTGTTCCAGGAACTGCATAAGTTGTTGCTTGATAATTTTTTCCATGATTTTGCAACATATTGCATTAAAGCTGACCAGTCGGTAGTTATTCGCTGAGACCCGGCTTCCCCCATTGCATAGCAGCGTAATCCTCGCGGATTTCTAATCTACTGGTAGGCATCCGGTCTCGAAGGAGGTTTGGAAGAGCATAGAGAGCGGGTTGGCCAAATCATTGGCGAGCTCCTTCAAAATCTTGGCTGGTACGTTGTCGGGACCTGGTGACTTAGATTCTTTTAAGCTTAAGAGTTCCTTAAGAACAACAGCCTCGGGGCATTGGACAGTCTCAACTATTGTATCACATTCAATGCGTTCAGTGCAAGTTCACATCTCACTTAGCATTTTGTTTTTGGCTGGAAGTTAAGACTCCAAAAGCGACCAAAAGGCACTGTGATAGCATTTGAGAGAGAAACACAACTTTACTCCACATAAAATGTGCTCTATTGACTTAACGTGGGATTGCCTTATGATTTATGCATCTTTATTACATTAAAAAAACGTCAGAATGACAGCCTGATGACAGCGAAAGTAGGCCTTCCATTTCATCTGCTTCAATAACACCTTTCCTGGCGATCTGTAAACTTTAATCAGACCAGTCGGCTCAAGTAGTCAGCTCACCTCCCCCTCTTTCCAGGCTTTTAATAGGTTACGTGAGTTCTGAATGGTAAAAGTACACCCCTTAGATCGTAGGAACGCAAATAAGAAAGCATGAACAATCTGTCACATAATCTGAGTACAGTTATTAAGCCAGAAGGTAATACGGACATTATTGAGGATCAGCACTTGTGGAGAAGGACTCGAATGTCATGACGAGACAATCAGGAAAGTCCTTGGTATGACATATACAGAGTTAAAGCAAATGCCTCAACGCATTGCTGTGGGAAAAGTAATAAAAAAACCCTTGACTGAATGCTACCTTTCGCAGAGAACTCAGTGTGCAATGAGCATGTAAATTAAGACAATTACACATGCAAGTTAAGGGGGGTCCGCTGACCTTGGGTGAAGTAATTGAGGTACAAATGGCTATCATCACTAAAATCTACTGGACTTACCGGGAGCGCGTATATGTTAGGGGATGTTCGATGACCGTGGGCGAGATCAGCGAGTTACATTTTTAAATAGCATCATTAACCCCAACTGGAAAAACGGCGGGCGAACAAAAAATTAAAGAATGTAAGGAGATTAACCATAGCTAAAATTTGTAAGTAAACGATTAATCCCAAAGTCAAATTGAAAAGCCAGTCTGCTGACTTAAGCTCTTATTGCACGCGTTGGCCTTCCGTGGAGCCCTCTGCGTTTCAAAATAATCACAAATCCTCACAAAGCCAACGGCCAGCGCGAAGACAATAGGAAGCTTGTGGTAAATGCATACTACTTAAAATTGTAAGTAAGCGGTTATTGTGCATGTTGGCCTTGCAAGCTCCCCCCTATAGTTCCCTGCCCTTATCCCATTCATGATGAGAGTAACCAGTCCCTACTTTATGTACGTTTTAGCTCAATTGCCACCAGTAGGCCGGCATAGTAGCATATAATGCCTGTGGGCAACCGTTCAGGTTGCATTGAACTGACCGTTGTTTTACAAGAGAGAACGGAACTTACTTGTGTGACCGCCTGGAAATCAGTTCCTCCGCTTACGTTTCATATGGCATCGTCTCAAGTTTCGTTTTAAGGTGTGAGGACGCAAGGTGTCGACCTCTTGAGATGGTGTTGGTGGCGTTTGGATGCTTGGTTTACGGTGAGTGGATTTGAAGCAGCTGTACAAACACGGTTATAGCCCTTGCTACATTGGCGGGGGGTGACCTTTTAAGCAGCCACGACGACCTGGAAGCGACGACCCCTTCCCCTTCCCCACCCCCCCCCCCCCCCCCCCCCCCGTGGCGTATTCACATCCGCATTTCACGTCGGGCGTCAGTTGAATACTCACGCGCACGGTAGAATGAGGGAGCGACGTAGAGACCGACACGCACAGGCGACCGAGAACGCATGCCGACGAAGTGATCGTGGTACTAATATGCGCGTGTCGAAGGCGCACAAGGCGCGTCAACCTGACTCCGGAGACCAATGATAACGTTGACACACACAGAGACATTCACCGATTTTATTGAGTATACAGACTGAAAAGGAGCAAAAACGACGAAAAACTTCATTTCACTATATTAAATAAATACAGGGTATCCCAAAAATATGTAGACATTATAAACTTGGCGTCAATCATATTTTATTATTCCAAAAATTTTAAAATATCAACATGTATTTTTTGTATGTTCTCGCATTAAATAGCGTTGTCATTGGAAACGTTATATCCAAAGACTAGTCCGTGCCCTTAATGAAGATGATCCAGACTGAAGAGTACAGTATTTTGAGTTGTATTGAGAACAACATTTGGATCAAAATGGACATGTACTAAATAGCAATCAAATGATACTTTGAAATATATATGCATTTTTGAAATAACAAAATTATGATAAACAGCAAGTTTACAAGTATTTTAAATGTGTATACATGTTTTAGGAAACCCAGTTAATATCCTCTATCGGAAATGAGTAAAACATATTTTGACTAAATAAAAGTTTTTTTACACAAGAAAACCGGTTGCTTCACGTTTTTAAATTAAATAATATTTTGATTCATTGATCTTATTTATAGCTATCGTTTTCATCAGCCGAATTTAGGGATAATCGAAAGAATGTAAATTTGTCTAAGGCTTTTCATTTGTAGGTCAGAGTTTTCGTAAATGCTTTCACACCAGTATGCTAGTAAAAAACAAACGTTTACAAGCTTAGTCATGTTGCGTGAAACAAAAACAACACTTTATATCCTCCTCCATCCTCCAATTCTGAAAAAAAACTTTTTGCTTCCAGGTGTACTTTCATTTGGAATAACCTGCAAAGTGAAAGTACGATGTAAAATTACTCAGCTGTTTTCATCCGAAGGCTGCGGATTAACCTTGTACTATGTACTCCTTTACTCTTATTTTCTGTGAGCATCTTTATGTATGGTTCCGAGATTAAACACCATCTCAATTGTGTGCAAACACCACCTAATTAATTTGCCACGCTTCATGTCGCCCTAGAACGACAATACTCGCAGAAGTCGAGGAAAGCTTTAACCTCTCCGGTTTCTTTCGATAGCCACTATCGTCCGACTTTTAGTCAGGATATATGCATCTTAAGGAATCATTTTTACTGGCAGATTTTTCAAAATGTATCATAAGCACTGGCGCTTCAGTGGACACTATTATAACCCTTAATACTGACCTAAATCCAGTACCATTTAATCTACCCCTGCAACGAATGAACGTTGGCAAACAGTTACTACAGGGGGACATGAGAGACAAATGTTAACGGTGCTGATGTGGACTTGCTATTACGTTTCCTTTCGATTTGAAGCGTGTGGATGATCACTATATATATTTCCATTGTATCGTTATCTAACGGCTGCTCCTGTTAGTACTCCTGCAGGTATATGGCTGTGAGCTGTAGTCCCAACCAATATATTATTTGTCCTTCAACGTGAGTAGTTTCATGCACTTGCATGCTCTTACCAGCATGACTGTATTATCTCCCGCGATACTATTTTTCCGCCTAAAGCCCACAAACACAACTTCGCTTCTACACCTTTCTCCTAAAACCCGTCGAACTTGATAAGCTGAGGTAAGATTTCTACATTAACAAACACTCAAGTAGGCTGATAATCTCTGAGAAGTTAAGGTTTATTCATGTTCTATTTTATGACAACATTATCCTGAAAATGACTTAAATAAAATAAAAGCATAACTGATTACGATGCAGCTTCGTTCTTTAAGGTAACAATGTTGTGGTTTGTTTTCACTTAATGTAGTTTACTTGGTTTGCAGCAATGATGACCACATTATGCTCATATATGCATTGCAAGCTAATAGAAGGTAAGAGCATATGCTTACTTTTAGCTGTCGTTTGCATCACTCTGCGTACATCCACTTTCGCCTCCGGCATGTTTCCTTGAGCTATATATACACGGTATACAAATCAAAATGCTGATCTATGCACGTGTCACATGGGTTCATCATGCAAACAAACTACTAATCTCTTTCAGGGGCAAACCCCTGGAAATGTGAGCATTGGTACATGCAGCAAAGTAGACACATGAAATGCCACATTATGCAGGGCATCATACGTTAGTCCTGTGCAGAAATAGACTAAGACATACAGGAAAACAAGAAGAGACATCAAAGGTCAGTAAACGTAGAAGTGTTAGTAGATATGCAGGACATGACATGGAACCATGGCCACAAATAAAATATTTTAAAGTAACCCACACAATACTAAGAGTCCAGGATCTCATTGCATTAACCACTCGCCAAAATGAATTCCTCTGTTATTTATTTTTAGCGTACGCCGCACAATTGCGTAATTTTTAAATAAATACCTATTTTATTTCACCTAGAACGAAAAAGGTTTAAGACAGTCGCAATCATTTATAAATACAATGTTACGATCTCAGACGATGGGGTTGCTCTCCTTAATCTCAGCAAACGCCGTTCCAGTTATATTTTTTCCAACAAAGGCCCATGGAATATTTTCACTGCCTGTTCATTGTTGTCCTTTTCCCCACAGGAAGTCAGACATGCCCATACATTTGGATTGAAATAAATGCTTTTTTGTAAAAAAACGTAATTTTGTACGAGTATCGTTGACCCAAGTTCCAAAGTTTACCATAGAAACTGATATACTGTAAAACAAATAAGCGTACATTTTATAAAACGAAACAAATTGGCTCTAGAAGTATCAATATGCGTCAAGAGCGAGGCGCTAAGGTAGCGAAGTTGATGTGCAGGGTGCTTATCATTCAACAATTCCAGGTAGTTTGCATACCAACACCCAATGAAGGCTAGTTAAATGGTCCACCTTGATTCGACCTGCAAGACACTGAAACCAATGATTACGTGTTCGCTTCTTGTTCGGTAGACGCCGCAGTCAGCAGTGGAATTTCATTATCGCATTATCGACAGGACGGTTTCTGACGATAAAGGCTGAAGGTCCCCCCTCTCCCGTATCCCTGTTGGTATTTCGTGTAATAAGGCGTATTCTTAAGCGCTTGTGATATGAAGCCCTTACCATTCTATGACATCTCTCACGAAGACAGTTGTTTCAAACCTATGTTCAAAATGATTGTCCTTCCTCACCCGGAACCGGTTTCTGCTTACTACCCGAAGACCGCATGCGATTTGTGTTAGAACAAGTATTCTGGTCAAGATATGGACTATAATCGAGACTTCTGCGTGCTTAATGGTATGTCGAATTTTTTGTCGTCTCTTTTGCCTTTTAATCTCCTCGAGCCTCAATGCTTCTGCCCGCCCCCGCTGCATTAAGAGCTGCTTGCTTTTGCCTCCCTTTTGCCCTCTGGTTCGATTACGACTGTCACCACAGTTCACCTCCAACGCTTGCAATTCTTCCCCTCCCCCTTGCCAGCACAGTATTGGCTCTTTTTACGTCTACATTCTCTTTTCGTGCTCGTGTTTTCATACCAATCCTGAGGCCATAGTAAAGGCCTCTTGAAATTGCATGAAAGCAAAGTCACGCCCCCTCACCCAATAACGCACACAAGCTCTTCCAAGACTATGTTCCACTAGCGTGGAGTGAGTGTTGACTTGCATAAGGTCAGGCGACTTTGACCACTTCCTACACTCTTAACTTGGTGTATCCATGGATGATGTTGACACTTTGATTATCCCTTACTTTTTGTAAAATTGTAACGTACTTAGTTAGTACTTGTTATCACAGGGTTTAAAGTACGCGTGGCTGCTGGATACTATGGTGGAGCAGTCAAGACAAAATATTACTCAGTATTTATACAGTACCTCACAAGAATTTGTGCATCTGGCTAGACTGACAATGCCCAACGATACTTTAAAACATGTGTGGACCTAACACTGCGTCAGCACTCGCGACGGATTGGCCGTGCCCCAAGGAGTATTGCATTTGTGTGAATTGACAGTAATTTTTACGTTACCTTAGCAAAAGTGCGAAATTTCTTAATCGAAAATTCTTGGTCTGACAAGCCACTACTTAACAACGATAAGAGTATTTGGCTGGACTAACCAATGCTTAGCAGGAGTTTCGCAATTGCGTGGATTGCAAGTACTTGATATTACTTTAACACAGCTGAGAAACTGCCGGATCGATAATGCTCAAAAATGTACAGAGGATGTTGAGCAAAAACTAACGCTTCTGACGACACTTTATTTCTCGATTGGTATGGTCAGGGGCAAAGTCATGTGCAAATGTATCTGTCTGTGATTCGATAAAAAAGGGTTAAAATACGTAGAAAAGTAAACCTAACATATATATTAGCTGAACTGTTAGTGACATGCAATGTGATCTTAGCTTAAACCATTGTTAATTCATCTCAATACGGACTGCATATAGACGTATGACGACAAAAATTAAAATCAGTTTTTAAAAATAGCCATTTATCGTGCTTCCATTTGTGGACCAAGAGCGATATCACAAGGATCTTGGTGGATGATTATGTTGTCGATCTCGCCACCGCATGAATGATTATCACCTCGTCGTGCATTTATACGGTTAACTAATATCCTTGATTTCGGCCACAAAGTGAACTGCTTTGGAACCTCACATGCTGTGTCGAATATAATCCAATACAATAGAAACAGGCACGTAGAGCTTGACTCACACTATACCGGGTTTCGTGCATGGTCTACTAATCCGGACACAGCCTGAAACAACAACTGGCTCTCTGTGCCCGGTCAAGTGGAATTTCTCTGACTCTCAACCAGCCCTCCCTCCCCCGAACACGCGGCCCATAGTCCAAACGCTAACACCCCCTCCCTTCACTAGCACAACCTATCGCCGCGGGTGTCACGTCACCAAAACCCTTCATCCCAATCCCCCCCTTTCCCTCCCCCGACCGTTGTAACCTCTGCCTCCAAAACATCTAGTGCGACATTCCCAGCCCTCACTTTTAATTTAGTCTGAGGACAAACACGTGATACTTGTTCGAAGATTAACGAGTAAAACTCGATTTTCCGAAGATCTTCATTCGTTTCATCATATCATCTCGGAATGCAACTTACTTCACTTATCCATAAAGCAATACATTTCACCTTTACATTTACTTTTGCATTTTCCGATTTACGCAAACTATACGAGTTCCATTTTTGAACGCTACTGCCTAATATTATTTGTCATAGCCGTCATTCAGAACAACAAACACAATATTAGAAACCAACCAATTATGAATGAATTTGTCATTATGTGAACAACTCGATTTTCCCTCGTCGGAGGGAGAGGGCAGGGTTAGCATGGCAGCGGTCCTTGCTCTCATTTGAATTAATCGTGTTGGTTGTGCAGATCCCGCTTGGCTTGCTTTCGTCCCCGTTTGCGCCAAGCCCCGTTCTTCTAGTCCGTGGTTTGCTGCGCCGATACCAGTGTCTTCATTCCTATCCGAATGTCGAATTCCATCAACAGCGTTTATGCACAGACCGTTCTTATCTGCGCCTGTGTTCAAGCACGACAGGAGGCCTTGTTGGTTCACATTACCCATGGTATCACTTACGGCTGCATTTGTGTCTGGGGTAGGTTCTTGCACACCTGTATTTTGGCCTGATGCGGGGTTGCTAGTCGTCGCAACCATCGGACTTCATCCGGCAGTTTCGTTGATTAAACCGCACGCGTAGGCCCTCGTAATCCGTTGCTCAATGAAGGGCCAGAAACATTACTTTTCTGGGGACAGTCAAGTCGTCAAATATAACCGAATGGCCCAATATTGCAATAGCCAGCGTGCATGGGTGCGAAAGCAGCCAGGATGAGATACGGTTCTACGCAACACAAAATGCGGAGGTGTCAGCCATAGACAGTGAATCAGCCGATTTTGGCAGTCTGCACACACTGTAAAATGCAGCAGATAGCGAGGGCCATGAGTATTTGTGACGTGGTCCGGAAAATGTGCTCTGGTGGTGCAGTCGGCACCTGGGCACCCTGTTCTAAGGTTCGTAGCTTTCTCATTTACTTCCTTGGTCCTGATATGGTCGCGTACTTTATATAACTTCAATTCCCCCCAAGGGGAAATGCAACCCGAAAATGCATGTGCAGTAGCCAGTGTTTTGTGTTTAATAACACGGCTAGTGTTAATGATGCCCTAGTCAAAACACGAGGTCGCAGTGATCGGCTGACATAACTTAGTGCGCAACATAAGATGACGAGGTGGGGACTCTTGGCAATGCGCTGCGAATACAAACCAAAATTACAGCGTTCAAGGTACACAATATATTGACATGTTTTAAACGTACAATAGGAAGCCTTACTTCTGAAATCTTATTCGAAACGTATATCCACGTTTAAGAGTTTAAAGTATTGAATGTGTGATATTGTACAATAGGACTCAGTTTTGATGCAAAATGATGATATATGCGAATAATAGATTTCATTCGCTAATCAGCATAAAGTAAAGTTGTAATAATGCTAATGATGTGGACTATTCAAGAATTCAAGATAGGCGAATGAAGGTTTTCGATTAATTCATCATCAGGCGTGTACAATAATATAAAAAGGTAGAGTTAGTAAAGTTTAAGGAACCAATCAACGGTATTTTATTGGACGAGGGGGAACTGTTAAGAGATTATGATGAATTAATCGAAAATGTTCGTACGCCTATATTGACTTCTTGAATAATCAAATGGGTATCATCGCTGAACTTAAAAAATCCAATGTAGACTATTCTGAAGCCATTTCAGTCACGATATTATGCCGAATATTTAATGAGGTTCTTTTTCCCCGCTAACGAAGCGAATGTATAATAAAAATGATTACTTTTTTAAATTTACATTTTTATAATTGATTTTCACTGCACATGCAAAAGCGAATACATTATGTAGAAAAGGTAAACGAAAACAAATGTCTGATGCTTGTTTTTAAGAACAGTACGCATTTTTTAATCTCTTTACCATAAGAGAGCGTGTCTCTCGGTTTTTAAAACAATGTCTTATTACGCGATTTCTAAAGATTGTGCATTGTCCATTCATACTACATACCATCCGATAAAGTAATTAATTGCAATTTTAATTCATAAAACATGATTCAAATATATTTCAGCATTTAATGAGAACTGTATGTCTTCTTCCTCAAACCATAGGCTCAAACCTGCTTTTCCTTAAACGGGAAGTACACAGCGCGCATTCATTAATCCTTACATTCAGGTATAGCAGCCACTATTATGAAAAATTTTCTTTAGGTAAAATATTTAATGAAGTAGTAATATTTTTAACAAGCTTACAACAGATTTATGTTTCTCGTTCAGCATTTTCGTCAAATATATTTGAGTTTATTTAGAAAGTCAACATCAACGATACGCATCCATAATACTTATACAGTAAATTTCTACGATATATACGCTTCGTAAGAGGTCATGTAGAGATCGTTTAACGTGCGTTATAACACCGGTATTGCAATTATTTAACGATGGCTTACACGATAATCCACATAACAATACAACTTAATGCCGATTAGCGAGTGGGTATCAATATTTTGCAAATGCTGACACATTGCACGAATCGCTAGACGTACTATATGCACGTCTATAAGGCAGCACACTTTGTGCTTACTCTACATTACCGATACAGCAGCTTGTAGCTTACCACTCGCTTGAAAGCGCTGCTTTTGTTGAACGTATTGTTCCAAATTATTTAAGGTACACCTTGTGAACAGAAATATATATTTTATTGAAACTGAGCACAAAAGAGCCTTATTTGGTTTTGTAAGCTAGCAAATTACTGTCATACTGTGCGAGTACCTATACCCAAACGAGTGTTCATGCCGCTGCTGGTAAGGCTAAACGTTTCCAATTTTTTGGCATCAGTCAATTATAATGATTAAAATATAAACTTATTGGTGAGCGTTCACCTGACTGTTTACCGAAATCATCCACTCCAGCTCTTTTTGGGTTCGAAAAGAGGCCCTGACAGCCTTAACAGCTGGCAGTTGGCAAAAGGTATTGCGAAGAAAGCCAAGAAATACTCAGGAGGCCATTTATCGCTTATTAGCCGGCCTTTGCCTGTCAGACACAGTCAAATTGGAAACCCACACGATCCTCAAACTCCGGACATTTTGAACGGAGTCGGATATGTTATCATTAAGCAACGAACTCTTTGGCTCGTCACTGTAGGTCAGTTGACCCGTCATCAACAAGCACAAGTATCCCCTGACATGAATCAGTGAAACACCTAGCATTCCGGAAGGGAATTGATGCTGTAGTTAGTGGGTTTCCTCAAGGCTCCGTTCTCGGTACTCTACTCTTCATTCTCTATGTAAATGACAGCCTTCCAGAACTGAACTACGGTAAAATCAGGTTCACCGATGACGTTAAGCTCTGGCTGGTCATTCAGCACCTAAGCGACCGAGACGCTCTGCAAAATACTCTTTGCAAACTGCACACGTGGTCCGAGAGATGGCTGCTGGATTTAAATGTGCAAAAGTGTGCCATCCTCCACCTGCGTCCAACAAACTACCCTATCCCCTGGAGCAGTAGGAAATATCACCGGAAAATTATCCAAATTCCCGTAGCATCTACGCAAAATGACCTCGGCATTTACATACAGTGTAATCTAAAGCCCTGATTACAATGTGTCAAAGCTGAAAATAAAGCCACGGGAGTGCTGCACTCTATCAAAAGGGCGTTTCTAGCCTGCGACGAAGATCTCTTTGGCAAAGTGTACAGTAAATTTGTTCGAATACACCTAGAATATGGCATACAGGCGTGGCAGCCATGGCTAACAAAGGACATAACATGCTTGCAGAAAGTGCAGCGTCAGGCAAAAAAGCTTGGAAGAGGGCTAAAGAACCATACTTACATAGATTGGCGTGTTTAAATGTATTCCCTCTGCATTTCAGGCAATAAAGAGGGGATATTATCTTAGTTTACAAGATAATAAACGGTCTTGAGAAAGGATAACGCTTTGACGAAATGTTTCAGTGGCACCTCTCGCCTCATCTCCGTGGGCACACAATGAAGCTGCGAACGTAAATGTCCAAGCTAAACCTCCGCTCTGAATTCTTCACGCAACGTGCCATACAACAGTTAAACAACCTTCCACAGTCAGTCGTGGAGACCACTCCCGTTCAGATGTACAAACAACGCTTGGATAATTACATGCGTCCCCTCTCCTCTCTCCAAATCTGACCTCTAAAAACCAGACATATATTGTCAAAAACGAAGGTGCTCACTGTTCGCCAATACTATGTTAGAAGTGGTAAATTTTTACAGATGATTGTACAGGTTATTAATAGGGTTTTCAAAGGCATTGCCTATTCTCCGCACCAAATAAACTGAAATAAACTGAACTGTCATTGAGTTGTCTAGACGGTTGCACACATAGTCGAGCGTGCGCGTATCGAATCCACCTCTAGACGCGACTTTTTCCTCACGCATGACAGTTAGGTCGTGAATGTTTGCGTTCCCCATGGGTTGATTTCGGGTTTTTGTGAGCACAGATTACAAAAAAATTTAGGATGGCCTACAGTTATATTGTACTTGTTCTCTACTCTAATACCCTGGCTATAGGTTACAATGTCGAAATATATATTGACTATACTAATAGAAAAAATGTCAGCTTGACCAGAGCAGGAAAGATGGCAAAAAGATATGTTGGTCTATACTTGTGTAGTGCTTGTCTTCTATTCTGATATTCAAGCTGTGGGTTAGATTGTCAAATAGACCGTCTCTATGCTAGTAGAAACGGTTTGACCGCGTAACTACAAACGAATGGTTAACTTAGCCTCTTCGCAAGTACTCCTTAGAAAAGCTGACTAGATTGATTTGGACAGGTAGACTATGTAATCCAAGCCAATAATTCCCGCAGGATGCTCGATTTGGCGAAAATGTCTAGTCGAACAGTGAGGGTATTGGAGGAACTTGGATGGAGAATCGTATAAAACAGTGCGTTTTTGATCCAATTATTGTCTTAAGACAATTTCTTTCAATGTAGAAGTTTACTTTTATTCGCCTTTGTCTTGCTCAAAAATTCAAACCGCGCGGGTTCAATTGTTGCTTATCACTTGCCTAAAAAGCAGTTTAAGTTGAACATATTCGTTCCGTTTATTGAAGGTTCTCCTCGTAAACGGAAATATATTTTATTGAATCTGAGCAGAAAAGTGCCTTATTCGATTTTGGAAGCTAGCAAATTACTTTCGTTCCGTGCAAGTAGTTTGACCCAAACGAGCGCTCACGTCGCTGCTGGTAAGGCTTAATGTTTCCCCTGTTTTTCATCAATATATTATAACGATTGACATGTATACCTCTTGGTGAGCGTTCACCGGACCGTTTCTGGAACTAATCTGCCCTGACGCGTTTATGGGTCCCAAGAGACGCCCTGACAGCCTTAACGACTGTCAGTTGGCAAATTTTATTGCGAACCAAACCAATTAATACTCTGGAGGCCATTGATTGCTTATAAGCCGGCCTTAGCCAGTCAGACACAGGTCGAAAGGGATATCCACACGATCCTTAAACTGCGGAAATTGATGAACGCAGTCGGATACGGTATAATTAAGCAACGAGCTCTTTGGCTCGTCACTGTAGGTCAGTTGACCCGTCATCAACAAGCATAAGTGTCCCCTGACATGGATCAGTGAGACAACTAGCATGTGTCTTAATGGAGTGAATTCAGGCGTGTTTGACTTTGTTCCAGTATCAAGGGCTCCTCTTTTTTCTAGTAATGACTGGCTGACGACGGTTTAAACACCAGAAATGTCCATTTTATTCTCTTTTGCGTTTGCCAGCTTTTTTTACGCCAGCAAGTTTAGTTAAACGAGCGCTCATGCCAATGAAACGTGTTAACTCTACTAATTTGATACGAAAATAAATGTACTGCGCTAAAAATCACCATAAAAAACATCGAATTTCTTATAAAAATTAATTGACAATTGTGACATTTGTTAGAGTTTCCTAGAAGGGTCTTCAAAAGATATTTACGTACTATAGCCGCATACCTAATTTGTTTAAGCACAGTCAATTACCCAAAATCTTCCAGTTTTCTACACGAAATCCGTTGATCCAACAGGGATTTGATGATGTCATAACACTGCAGAGTGGTCTTCCGAAGGTCACCGCATGCCAAAACCGCTCAAGTCAGCGTACTAAGCGTAATTAACCGTTTTTATTTAACCACAGGAATAACCGCATTGTTAAAAAATTTAAGTAGGGTGATTTCCACAATCTTCCCACTTTTGTCCTGCGTTAAATTTTTTTTCTAGTTAGTGATCGTGGTACCACTAGAAAATATACCTCAATTTTTCCGCATGAGGTAAATGCTCACTTCCCCGAAAAATACGCGCTCGCCGTTGGTCGGGCGGGGGGTTGGTTATAATAATAAAGCTTATTTCAGTGTCCTCGCCTAAAGTTATAGTACGCCATCCAAACTATCCATGTAAAGTATTTTGTATTTTATTTTACAAAATAATTGCGATCTTATCTGTTCCCTTATATATCCCTCCCGTTCCCACCTCTCACCCTGATGATGAGGGACGCGCTTCAGACGCTCTCCAGTCAGCAGAACAACAAATCCCTACGTGATATTTAAATAGCAGATAATGCGAGAAATCAACACTTGTGAGGCCATGACATGCTTGACAAAAATATACTGTTAGTCTTCAAAATATACAAATGACTGCAAGTGCTGAAGTTCCTCATATTCGTTTGAATTTAACGAATGTTCAAACAACTGTTTCTGTATAGATATCGGGATTGTATGGCCCGCGTGTAACCGCGGCATAAATTTGGCAATTTCATGGACAGAAATGGATTTATCAAGGTGTATATGTTCCAATCTCACAATATCTTTGAAGGCAGAAACAACAACAAAACCATCGACATCCTTGAGTTCAATGCTTGAAGTAGTTCCCTTGAACCCTCCAAGTGGACTCTAAAATGCACGTAAGAATAGTCAGTACTTTCAGATAGACCTACCTGCCAACAAAAAAACTTGTTAAATGCGACTGGGATAAGCAGGTTCACCGCATACATTATAAAATTCCTATCGTAAATAGAAATATCGGTAGGCAAAGATACTTCGAAATCAGAAATTTTTAATTTAACGTATTGTTTACTGTTTGTAAAGGCGTGTGATTTTTCTGGAAAATGCCGAGTACAATGTGTGTGCATCATTGATTAAAAATTATATGAACATTTGAGAGGATCACTGGTCAACGGCTAACGTGGTGTTTATTTCTTTTCATCGACTGAATCCTTCTGCTGTATATCTTCTCGTTAGTCATGTTTCCAAATATGTTTTATCAGCTGATATGCTTGCACATTTTAGCCGAAATTGAGTGCATCCTTTATTTCAGAATCTTCGGCAGATATATCAAAGCCTGGTTCGGAAAACAGTCTTTTAATAATTATGCTGTTTGTATTGTTTCACAAATAAGGATTCGCAAAAAGGTGCTCCTCGACGACCCTAAGCACAGTATTAAATCATAGAAAATATATATTTTTTACTAAAATGTCCAACATTATTTTTTCAATATTTCAATATATTCTCATCCCTTACATGAAATGGACCCGCACGCAACACCTACGGCCTATGGCTTATTCGATAAATATTCTCCAATGCCTTTTGAATGATCTTGTGACTGCAAAGGCAGTGCCTATAAGAAAATCAAACAGGTGAAAGAACGCTAATGCAGTATCCTTTTGATTGTACAAAAACAGCGTCACGTATTGCAATCGCGAAACATTGAATTATTTCATTTGCGGTATAAATATTATCACGCACTTCTAGGTAAATGAACGACCAGTTAAATGTTGAAAATTCTGAATTTTGTCAGAGTCTTATCTTGAGAAAATATCAGGTATTTGCTGCGGTAGTAACTCGATTTCTGTGCCCGTACATGCACACATTATGTGCACACATTAACAGAAGTTTTTCCTGTTTCCGGAATTTTCTGGATATTTTAATGATGCATGTATTTTTTACAAATTGTTATTATGGGAGAGAAATAATTGTGTCTTATTTAACAACGATAGTTTCTCTTCTAGATAAATGCGGTAGCGAACAAAGTACATTTTACCATCATTTCAGATAGGTCATTTACTGTTGTTTTTCCTCTTGAAAAATTAATTACCGTAGTAGCAATCATCCGGATGTCTGAAATGTGGAAAGTGCAGTTGAAGTACACCTTTTCGGACACCAAGGGTTCAACCGTATCTTCTTCGCTACACGAAAATATATTTGAGACCTGCATGCGCGTCGTATGCAGTGTATACCTCATTCCTCTGTAATATGACAGAGATGTGGATGGAATACGGCTTTTCAATGAGTAAAGCACTTTTTCTTGTAATTCCTCATCATCTATTAAGATTGACAAATTAGAATCTTGATCAATAAATAAAAATGTAAATATATTAACGATAGCGAATTATGTCAAAATAAATAGACATTTAAACACAAATCAGATGCTTGACTTCAGATAAGGTATTGTTCTTAGTCATCTGTGTACATTTGATTGTTAAACAAATTTCAGTAAGCGAACTATCACCAACCGCTTTCGGGACTTTCAGAATAAAATGTGAAGAAAATGATATTTGCCATCAAATAAACACAAGTGTGGATTTTTTTCATGCATGCATTCCGTAAAATATATTTAAATTTATAATGGCAGTCAAAATCGATGATGAAAATGCTTGCAATTTCCGAAAAATTTTTTGACAGGATTAAATTTTTCGCATCATCATAGCTCAGCACAGAGGCAGCATCCTGACGTGACTGGGAATAATTGAAATAAGACTGCATGGTAAACAGTATTGCAACCCTACACATTACCGCTTTGCAGGGGTTACCAGTCTTTTTCAAATTGTGGAATGTTTCATTCAGCACTCGCCATACTGTAACCGACAGGTAAACCAAGTACTTACCGCATTCTGGAAATTCAACCGGCGTAGACTGCACATGGCACCTTTACATGCGAAAACAATGATCGCTTTTCATATTAATCGAGGACCTTAAATTTGGCAAAGTTCTATTTTTATTTATTTATATAATTAGACTAACATAGAGGCACGCACTAATGCGAATTCTACAACCTAAAACTGCATAACAAGAACAAATAGCTTCTTAGTAGGGTATGCCTCCGGTAGGACAAAGACAAGCATGATCACTTTTGCTCTTTCTGGCTTATTGGTAGTCATCAGCCAGTCACATGGAATACTAGAAGTGGCGTTTCCGCGATTCTTAACCACTTCCTTTGGTAGTTGAATGTAAAACTCAACCATTAATGGGCATTTGCGGAAACAACGTAAGGGTATTAATGTTAACAGTAAAGTGTGAATGACTTTGGCTCTTTTCCTACAAATAACATTCATTACGATATGTATTCGATAAATTTGTTTGAGGTCAGATATTCTTACAATGTGGCAAATATAGCTTTTTGAGTGGAAGTGGGTGTCTGTGATGGCTCATAAACCACGTGAAGTGTTCCCCAATGTCTAACGCATTTAAGTAAGAGCACTCAAGGCCGATTGGGACATCATCCTCGTGCCAGCCGAAAAAAGACGTTCTATGGTCATATTGGACAGAACCGCAGAAGACATACTGCGTTCTATTTAGTGGATTGCGTGTATCAGTACTTTTCGCCGTCCTAAGTCGTATTAATAGTACTATTTTCAGAAAGCGATTGCACTTATATGATTCGCTCCTCTTAGAACGTCATCTGCATTATGACTAATGCTTATATACATATGTATATACCTCGCACATTATCCCCCAAAGAAGATCACGAATAAAAGTTAACTCTTTCATCGACCACACTGTTATTGTGCCGCCAAAGCAAGCAAGTGGCTTGCAGCTACGCCAACAGTAATAACCACAACGGTAGTGAAGGAGAACTTATGGCGACTTGAATAACTGAGCAACATCATCAACCACTCGACGAACCCAAACACGTGAGCGTGGTCCACACGTTGATCGCCAACAGGTACAGCCACCCAAATATGACAGGAGATGCGGTTAAGCGCCCACGATACGCACACAAACCTGATGGCGACAACAAGAGATGGGCAGACGACAAGGGCGTCCACTGAGGGCCGGTCGGATCGCGCACTACCAAAGTGCCTCTGATGCCCACCGACGAGCCGGGATAATGGAACAGGTGCCGCACCTGGGACGACAGTGGACCCAAACATCCCCTTCTGAATGGGAGGTCGTACATTTGTCATCTTAGCGTGCCATCGGACCTTGCTGTGACAATGACATTTAAATAGACGACATATGACGCACATTAGCACCAGCTTTCAACAGCGGAGAAGCCACACTCCATCCATGGACAGCAGGAAGTGCAGAGCTTGTGCGTCAGGCATTGCTACAAGACAAGATCGGTGGCGTACAATTTAACTGATCAGCAAGCTGAAACACACACATCCCCAGTACGATTGTGGAAAACAAAACGTCCGAAGCGTAAGTGCAATTACATTTTGGTTCATTAGAGCGCCTTGTTTCCTTTTGAATGTTCTTTCGGGCAATAATTAAAGGAATAATTGATGTGGACCACGTATCTTCATGCACGTTAACACCTAAACATATATCGCGTTCATCGTCGTCCAAAGATAATAAAGAGCAAGAGGGACGGTTTCGTGGACTAAAGCATATTCATCGGTCGGGCGAAGAAATGCAAAAATTTTGCCTTTCAAATTCCCGCGAGAACCGTTTGAGAGGCCACTGCACGTTTCTCGGAACCCCTTAGAATCAAAGTAGCACATAAACCAGATTTTACAATCAGGCAGCAAAGTATTTAGCCCAAAGACGCGCTGCCACCAACCAAGCAATCAGCTGTGGTCCACAGTATAACACGCCAAACTTGCGATGCAAGGTATGTTGAAGCAACGGGCAAACGCTTGGGCAAAGGATTGAAAAAACACTAACTTGTAGTCAATCGCAAATACAAGCTGGTTTTCGTCTATGGTCACGTGCAGCGACTGAACGGCAATGTCGCCTTTGATGATGCAAGGTGTATTGGTAGCGCTGTTGAGAAAGTAGCCAGACTAGTCCTGACAAGTTGGTCCTCGATGGGCACATCTAAAAGTCACATCGATTAAAACCCCTATCTGCCAAGGGCTCCATACTAGGACCACCTACGCTTGGAACGTGGCAAAAGAAGCTACAAAGGAACGACAGGCAAGGGCCACGGAGGAAAAAGGCGGCAGTGATCGAGATTTCAACGAACGGCATGGCATGCTTTCTCATGGACGCGTCCATGAAACCGCCAATGAGGCAAGCGGCCGATCGATTGACCGCTCGACGAGGGGAAGGACCGCGCCCTGGCAACCTCAATGGTGAGGAGATGTGTGTAAAAATTACTTGTTTGGCGTACCATCAGAATTCCAGGTGAGTTGGATGGAGAGCTTGTCCTTGACTGTGTCACAGAAAACATACTGCGTTGCATTCAGGGGATTGCGTTGAACAGTTGTCGTAAATTCTATCGTGTTCGAGTCAATTTCGCGGCGCACTTAAAGAAGACGAATATTATTTGAAGCACTGTTTCATAAGAGTCGAAATACCTATTAAATACGTTACATTCAGATTGCTCAGTTTCATCAGTAAGTATTTCCTGATGAATCAATGTCGTTTACTTTTTTTGAAAATATTATCTTCTTAGTTATATCAAAACCCACACGAGCTTCACATGACATTACGTGGAAATTTCTATAAAGACATAGGTATATTTAAGGTTAGTCTCAGCCAATTAAATAATAATTTAAGATGTATTTCTTCCTGCTTTTCCTGTTACCACATCCAATGCAGTAATGCTCGCTCCTTCGTAGAAGTAGGGTGTTTAGTTATCAGAATTGTGTTGGTAATGGCTGTGTCATAGTTGTAAGAGAATGTAATTTTATCAGTAACCCGGCCCTAAAATGTAGACATTTGTAAATTAGATTAAACATGAGATCTAAACTGAAATAAAATGTAAGCGCATCCTAGATAAACCTGGATAAAACATACAGGAAAGTATATCCTCGAATTTTTGTCAATAATTAATATGCAAAATTAAATTTCAAATAACTGTTTTTCAAATGTCCCAAACTTTCTGTCAGATTAAGGGATAAGTATTTGTAAAATATCATTTTAATTTTGCAATATAATACCGCAGTTTTGAATGCCATTTCCGTTGGTGCAATAGTCGTCGTAAAGCCCGAATATCCGCAGCTGTAAAAAATGTAGTTTTTTATTTAATAATCATGGAATAAAATAGATTTTTTTTTCGAATCTTCAGTCTGCAGAATTGGCGTCTATTGTCAGTTTTAGGAAGTAAATTTATGTAGTCTCAGGTCCACTAGGGCCCCTTCCTCACGCAAAATGCCGATATTTGCAAAAAAATGTATTATAAAAGATAAACCTACATAAAGTTCGGTTGCAGTTCTTAGTAACATGCTGCCTAATCTTAAGTCATGAAATTAATTGCAGGATACCGGCATTTAAAAGAAATTATTTTTCTTAGTGAGAACTATGCAACGTTTTCCTCATAGCGTAGACAAAATTTATCACTTATTCTATAAAGCATGCAGTCTGCCTTTCTTAAATATATGTGTGATATTACGGAGTTTATTTGGCAATTGATTAAACTTGATTCTTAATTACAATATGCCCTTAATAAGTAAAGAGAGTAAAGACGGGCTCATGTTCTTCAAAATATGATCAATAATAAAGACATTTGGTGAATGTTTCATAAGAAATAAATTCGACTTAATAAGATCATTCAACAGCGATGAGTTAAGTGTATACTTACATCTAAACGAATAAAAGACGTATCGTACGTCTGTATGATTGTCATACATAAGTTATCACGTAGAAGTTTATAGTGTTTCATCGTAAATAAAGCAAAATTATCTTCTCTCTCTTTTAAGCAATAATTATGTTAACGTCTCTTATTATAATAAACAAATCATGTTCGGGATACTCTGACGTACGTTTGATCATTAATGATGGAAAACCTACGCGCATATGAACGCACAATCTACATCATTCCGAATGATCTTTGTACGTTTATACTGCCGGCATTTAAAAAGGATCATACTCACATATTCGCCGTTGTTACAAGATGGCCGATGGATGACACAGCTGACTTCTACAGATTTGCCCTCGAGATCGGTACGAATCAGTGGGATGGAATATTGTGGCTGCAGGCAGTCTTTAATACGTAAATGGATACATACGTGAGGCAGAGCACACATTTAAATGAGAATAGTCCAAAAATGTGCGTGCAATATTGCATGTAGACGTACGGGTAACTTGTCTCCGCCACTGCCCATTTGGAACGAAGAATTGGATGATATTCGGTGCAGGGAGAGAAGCAGTCAATTTTGGCAGCGCCCAAATTAGTTTTGCATGCCGTGCAGAATCGCATACCTCCAGTTTAGCAATATATCCAGATCCATCTTTAAACAGATATCTTCACTATTACATTTTGCGAACATGGTAACATGATAGGCAGTGAAATATGTAAATTATTTTACATGATTTTTCGCTGTGTGCATAGGTCAGACCTTTCCTGGAGAAATCAGCATAATTTGAAATCGTATTTTTCCTTAAGCTTTCCTATTTGAGACCACAACCAACCAATTAGATCCTGCTCAGTCATATGTAGAAGCTAATTATTGCAATCTTAACCAGAATGCATTATTGTTTGCATGCAATATGTTGTCCAAAGTTTTTAATTTAATGAGCTTGTAAAAGACTTTCAAATCTGCGTTGCTAAATCAGAGTTCACCTTTGATTTCAAAACCAAAATATGCTGAAATCTACAAGAATAAAGCGTAAACGTTCAACAAAGTATAATTACTAGGTATTATACCTGTCTGTGGACTGCAAGCCATCTTTTCCGTGTTGGTTGAATAGCAGAAATCGTCCGCAAATGGATAGCTTTGATTGTCAAGCATATAACTCTTGATGGCAGAAAGGGGAATATCGGGAATAAAAGGAAAAGTATGAGAGAGCTATACACTTACATTAAAAATCGAATGCTCTCAGACACGTGTCGCATACCAATCTAAGGTTTACGTCCTTCGCCATATAAGGTTTGAGGTCATAACTAGGATAATTCACTACAAACAGTTTAGCAAAACCTCTGTCACGGTGGACACTGCGATAAAAAGTTCTTTGGCTTCGAAGATAATATCAGTTATTTTTAGCAAACAAATATCTAGAGTTGCAAAGATTCCCATCATACATTTTAGAAGTCCAGTTTGGCGACAAATTCTCGTCAGGCCTTGCATTTATATGGAAACTGTGTGCAAATTAAAACGTGTTCGTCTTTTCGGAGAAGTGAGTCGTTGGAATGGGGGAGGAGGGTCGATAATTGAAGGCTGTTTTTAAGGATTGGGTTTGATGGAACATTCTAGGGGATTGGGGAGGGGAAGGTTTGGCGGGGCGCAGCGCGGCGCAGGACGATCAAAGGAAGACAAACATAGCGTGGATGACTGCATACCGCTAAGTGACTGTGAGTCATGCCGACTGTGGAGCTTGTAGGAAGTTATTCTGTGCACAAAAATCGGGCTTCATCAGCCTGATAGCGGTCGCTTCTGCTGCTGCTAGCAAGCGCTGACCCATGGACTTTGGGTAGTTTGGTGAGACACTGAAGATCACACGGAAAGTTTCCCTGGGGTCCACCTTATATTCGCAAACGACCATGTGCACCAGAAAAGAGCATTTTATGCTCCTGACTTCACCTTTTCTCAGCCATGCCGGGAGTTATTCCTTAATTATCTTGGATAGGCACCAGCTCGTACGACCAATATAACCTGCTCCACAGGAACAGGTGAAAGAGATGCATATTGAGGTGGTCTGAGCTGGTTACATGTCCTTACCTTCCCCATGTAAGATTGGGTTGGTTGATAATTTGTCGAAAGTACACGTGCCCGTACACTTACACGTATGCTCGCCAAAATGGACTGATGAAACAAAAATTTTTTCATTATATCTAAAATGTGGTCATTCAGAACTGCTAAATAAAAGATGGTCCTTTCGAAAGAATTGCGTCTGTAAATAAATGTACGTCGAATTTTGTTATCGCTCGACGAATGAGCACCCACTCTCATATCCAGCATATCTTTTTAGACAAATAACATTTAAAATATATTATTGCTCGACGTACGGTTGGGACATAGGGAAGATGGACGCTAACGTTGTGGCAACCCTCATTTTCGGTAATTAGATTAGTGTGCAACTCGCTTCCGTTTCCCGCTGAAAATGTAAAGTTGACTTGCAGTTTATGATCCTGCAGCAAAATTATGCAAGAAAATAAAAAAAAGTTTAATTTATAACAAATTAAGCTGTTATTTTTCTGTTAAAGGATGTGTACCAGAGAGAGCGTGCAATTGAAATGCATTGATTTAAAATAAACCATATCTAATTGGCTGGCATAGGTTGTACATTATTCTGAAGCATATTGTCAATTGCAGGTGAGTAGCAGGAAATTACACAAATATAACAACTATGCAACCGATTTTCAAAAGAGCGATAAGGTCATCGTCAAAATAAAAAATAACAACAAGCCAACTATGTATAAAACATGGCAGATGATAGTTAAAACATTGAACCATAAAATATTTATCCCATAATCTATTTAAATATATATTTAGCGTATTTTATCGATACCTATGGCAAAAGTAAATGTAGACTATATTGAATCTTTAAAACAATGCTTGACGGACGTCCAATAGGAAAGTGATTATCGCTCGCCGATCACACTACTGCATCATTGTTTTTTGCCAGTAAGCATGCGCGTTTGACTTTAATGGACGGCCAAAGGTTTCCTTTTGAACTAAACGATTATTTATTTCACCGTATGCCGATATACCTACGCTCAAGCTGTTAACATGTGAATATGTGTTTCTTATAACTTCTTACTTCTTGAAATTTACTGAACGTTTTACCGTAAATATTTGTCATTATTAAATAAATTCTTTCCTATTTTGATCTTTTAGATGTTATTGTGCTTGTTCATTTTGGAACAACATTTTATGCGCGTGATAATAAGCTAGACGCCACCATATTTTTTAGGATCAATAGAGCCATAAGCGATGTAGGTACTTGCACCTATCTCTACCAAAAGCCCATTATATTCGTGCGTAATAATACATAATACTGATTAAAAAGTTTGCATTTTTTCATAAACAAAGTGTGCACAGTATGGCGAAGTTTAATTATAAACGGACAAACAATCTATCAAAGACCTAAAATTAAATTATTTTTGCCGTAAAAAGACTTACACGAAATAAAAAAATGATTGCAATTATTTCTTCAAGACCATGGCGTTTTGATGACTGTATAATTTTTGACAATACATTTGAGTTCGTACATCCATTAACTGATTACTAAGGCAGATATCCGGTAAAGAATTGGGCAGATTTTGTGTACTTTGTCAGGATTCGCCGGCAATAAATGGCCTGTATAGGTAATCAATATCACTTCAACCACAATACCTTCCTATTGACGCTATGTACCTGAAATGCAATGCGTACTGCCTCAATAGCGTTGTGTTTATGCTGCCA
>JAYGXS010000005.1:61027483-61073948 GCA_036362985.1 Ligula intestinalis
CCTTACTTGTTCCTTGACTAGATCGGTGAAACACCTACATTCATTCAACATATTCCCGATCGCAAACGAAACAGCAGGGAACCCACAGACTAGAGGTAGGGTCTTGAACACAATGACGGGAGATCTTGTGTTCCAATCTCGGGGGTGGCAACCCTCGAGATTGGGTATGACTGGATGATGATGGCTTATAGTATATATATATATATATATATGTATTGAAACGTCAGGAAAGTAAAACTGTGGTTCAAGTGATCGCCCCTTCTCATTTATGCCCGGGGACTCGGATTTTCGCTTCTATTAGCAATATACATATAGTCACTCAGAAATGTGCGATCACTGATCATATGGGCTTCCGAACTAAACACAGTTCATGTGGTGGTCAGAGGACCCCAACGGGTGACCGCCTGCCAGGCCGATTTCGGCCAAGTCATAATAGCAGTAAGGGGGTATGAGAGTCTCTGGGGGTGACCTGAGTTACTTCAAGATACCATCAGACGCTGTCATACCCCCCTTACTGCTATATATATATTTATATAGTTTTAATTACGAATACCCGAACACCGATCCAATAGGCTTCCGAACTAAAAAAAATTCACTTGGTGGCTAGGGGTGCCGAAACAAGTGACCACATCCCAGGCCGATGCCGGCTAAGTCATTATAGCAGAGACGGATGAATCCGTTTGGGGGTAACCTGAAACAGAACTCTTTCGGGCTTATTTACCTTCATTCAGCCAAGCATAAAGCTGAAGACAAGCTAAGTCGGACAAAGCAAACATACGCACTCACAGATGGCGCAGCTTTTTTACCACTGGGGTCTACCAGATGTGTCATAAGCACTTGATTGAACAGCATTTCATCAGCGCCTTGCCAACTATCATTTGCTTTCACTGCAGACAGTGTAGGTATTCACTCAAAAATATCTAAACACTGATCCTATAGGCTACCGAACTAAACAAAGTTCACTTGGTGGCTAGGGGTCCCGGAACGGGTGACCACTTCCCAGGCCCATGCCGGCTTAGTCATAATAACAGAACGGGTCAGTAAATCGGTGTATGGATATTCATTGATGAGGCTCAATTTGGCCAAAGCAAGTCATCACTTGGGGAAAAGGCAGGCCACCGCCTCATCTCATGCCAACAACGGAGACACAGACGGTCAAACAAACATCACTTCATACCCACCACCCGTGATTAAAATTCAACAAGTCAGAGCCCGCGTGCCGTTCAAAAAGTTATATGCATGCAGGAAAGCAATTAACATTAATCGTTGCTTTCTGTTTGCAATGACTGTATCCAAAATTGAAGAACATGCGAGTTCCAGGAGCAGTTCAGGAGAAGAAAATGCGATCACTGGAACAAGCGTTGCAAGGATTTTTGGCCAGAATCCTTGCAAGAGGTGACAACCACGTGAGCCGCGAGCTGCTCGAGTCATGGTTCTCAGGCCCCTAGTCAATCATCAAACGCAACGATTTGGCGTTTCCATACGGTGTGCTAAAGCATTTCCTGAGAAACAGAATCAGTCACGTGATAAGGACTGGGCGCAAAAACAACTCTGATGAGGGCAAGCATAATTTTCCTGCAATTTTTTAAAGCCCACATCCGATGCTGCCACGCAAACTGTGTTAATGAATGAGCCATCATCGCACCAATTTTAAACTCAAATAGTTGCTACGAGAACTTAAAATTATAGTACGCATGTGGATGCCGCTACGAACTATAAATACCGTGCAACCTGTGCATGTATCACTCTTATCTGTGCATGGTTTCGACTTACCTACAGTAACTTGTGACTAAGGATTCCCGAGGGAATCCGTAACGTCAGGAAAATAAAACCATTGTTCTTGTGATTGTATCTTATACTTTTGAATGAATGTATTCTGTAAATGCTGCAAAGTTATCTGCATGCGTCACCCATTTCTGCAATTTTTTTACTCTCTTGCCTCTGATGATGAATCCGAGAAGGAGGTCTAAGGGTCAAGCAAATAAACGTATTTTATCAGCGACCGAGTCTTTTTCTTCTCAATTGCTTCCTCGGACTCGCACCGTCGCTTGCATCGTTCTTCTTATGTTAGATTGGTTGAAGTTATGCTTGATTTGAGGCTGGCAAGAAGGTCAAGATAATTGGAATCCGAAGGACTATACTTCATGTCTTTGCTCAGTACGATTCCTTCGGGTGTTGTCAGTTATTTTTAGGATACGTTTTCAAATTTGTTTGAGCTTGTTGATTCAGTGTAAAATTTGTGGGAAATCATCGTCCACGTCTACTCTTAGGTTTTTTTATTTTATCAGCTGCTGTTCCTCCGAGACATGCATATTGGTCTCAGGTAAACTTTTAAAAACATCTGTAGTAAGTTGGTCTTGACAAAGTTGCATGCTTTCTTCTTTCACTCTGTGAATTAGCAAATTCGTTAATTTGCATCTAAGACGAATGCCTCCAGCATTTTATGACCATAACTAATATCAGCTCAGAAGAAAAGGGACGACTTAATAGCCGGTTCCTTCTGAACAACCTTTGGCAAAATTGTATTCCGTTGACATCAATATAAGAAAGATAATTGTTCCCGCGTGAGACTTTTGCAAATCGCCCACATTTTGTGCACCATCGAGCAAAAAGCAAAATACTTTGCTCGAAGTGTATACGTATGTGTTGAAAAACGGTTATCCCAAGATATTTAATTGACAGGAGAAAGGCTTCTTTGAGATTCTTAAATCTTTAATCTGTGCATTTTCCAGGCTGGTTCGCCAGCTCGTCGTTGGACAATGAGATTTACACCAAAGCAGCCAACTTCATTAACCATGTCTAATACTTTATACCAAAATAAGCTACACTCCGCGCCATCAGGTGTTGCATACATTTCCCTATCCTGCCATTTTTGGCCACATGCGTTGAACTTTGGCCTTCAGATAATAATAGCTGACGTCCAGTTTGATGTGTCTGTTGATGCAGGCCTCATCTCAGTGCATTGCCTCCAGGAATTCTTGGCCTGGTAAGCCGCCGAGAGAAGCGTGCAGCAGTTGATGAAATATGTGTGGTGTGGCATTTATCAAGTGTTTCTCTGATTTTAGCGTCATCAAAGGCGAAGGTGTTTTTCCAGAAGCCCTATACTGTCCCGCCACCGATGGGAAATGGTGAATCCTTTTCACTGCCCTTGCGTTGTCGCTCATTCGGGTTTGTCGTCGATTTCCGGTTTCCTCGATATAGTGTGCCTCATATGAACCGCACTGGACGCAAATAATGACATTTATTGTTTCTCCGCAAGACCTAGGGGCCTTTGGTCTCATAAAATGACGTCGGAATGTTGCTTCGTGTCTGTGGGCTACGCCAATACACATGGGTTTTAACAGGCGAGTGACTACTTCAGAAACATGTTCGGTGCATTGCATTTCTCTCCATATTTTCGGTTGTTTCATCACTGGTAGTGTAGCTCGCTTGTGTCGTCTAGTGCGTTCTAGGAAGCTGCGAGGGTAAGCATTGGATATGAAAACACGCCGAAGATATATTAGTTAAGGGACTTTATCGCCTGCCTCATTGCAGCGTGTATAATTTTCCGACTGAGGTTGAGCACGTTTGCAAGGGGCTTTTATAAAGGATCAAACTCACATGTTCACTGTTGTTACAAGATGGCCGTAAATGACACAGCTGACTTCTACAGAGTCACCTTTGAGGTCGGGACGAATCGGTGGGGTCACAAATTACGGCTACAGACAGTGTACAGAACGTGAATATATGCAGAAGTGACACAGGGTACGACTTGAAAAATAAATGTGCTATATATATGGGTGTAGTCAGTAATATGAACGTATAAAATTCGTTTTTTCAACAACTATTCAGTTGGCGTGAGGAATCGGGTTAATAACGGTGGCGTTACGGAAGGAATCATTTGGAACATCGCCCAAGTTTTTGGATCGCAAACTTTCACTTGCGCAATGCATCCAAAATTATCTTGAAAGGTGGTTATTTCAGCATTACGATTTTGCACATTTTAACGTCACGAAGGACAATATAAATTATTTGTAAAGCGTTTTTTTGGCCCTCAAAGTTAATCAAGGGTTTCTTTGCAAAATTAATGTCCTTACAAACCACGGCTGTTGTTATTATTACATATCTGAGTCCACCATCAATGTACGGGAACCTGCACAATCATAAACAGAAGCCAGTCAGTTGAAGTTGAATTAGAAAGCGCTTTTATAGGTATGACATATGTTGTGAATCTACAAACTTGTGAAAAGTGTTAACGTAGGGTTTTAGCACATTTGTTCGCTCTTGTTTTCAATGATTAACAGAAGAGACAACTGCAGACCTTTCTACGGATAAAGAGAGTTCTTGCAGTTAATAAACAGCATTAAAAGAAGTAATTAAATGGGTTTATGGAAACATTGCGTCCATTTTCATGGTGTTTGTTGAGGTAAATAAATTGCAGGATTTCCACGGTATCCTGTCACGGGGTAATTATGGGCAGCTAGACAGATGAGCGGACAATGGAGGCATATAAACCTGCTCATAATCATAACTTTTAATCTAACACGGGTTTTTGCGTTCTTGCGGACTAAAAGAACTCGAGTTTTCTAACGGCATTTAATGAAACATTTCGTTGTAATACTATCTCTTTTTGTAACATTGCGTACGCAGCCTCGGCATTAGCTGTTGAATAATACTCTCGCAGACGATAGGCTGCAAACGCAGACAGTTTATCGTCTATGAAACTTCTACAATCATTTTTGCGAAGTGAGTGGTTTCCTTACATTAAGTAAATAAATCTCCTGGGAAAAATGGTATCAATTTTGTAGGTCGTATAACCGTTGTCCAATTTTGCCGTCGAAAAATATGATTTATAAAGTTTTAATTTTGCGAAAATTCCCATTGAAAATTTCAGAAGATAAATTGGCGAACATACGTTTGTTTTCGATAAATTCTCGTCAGGCCTTTGCATGGTTAGGGAAGGGTCAACTTAAAGGTGTAAACAGTTCAATCTTAGCGCACCTGGTAGACTCGAACCATCGCGTGGATGCCAAAGAGGCCTTCCGAGTGATTTACAAGGTGCCTTCAAGCTACTCAAAACTCCTCGGACAGCGTCTTTTGGCGACGGCAGAGGCGGCCGCCATCAGGCTACGCAGACCGCTGCTATGTGCCCAAAAGAATTTCGTCGCGGCGCCCCAGTTGCCATGGGCGAAACTAGGTAACACGGCCACCCACAGCGGACCACAGGCCTCGGAAACGGGCCCCCGCAGAGACGACCAAGTCCCAAGTCCAGCCACGAACACCTTATCGGCAGTCCTGGACGCCGGACCGTCTAGACATTGACACTTTGATCTCAACTCCCCCAACCTACCCCCACCCCCCTTCCTCCCCCTCCTCCCCACAGTGACAACGAGAACACTTCATCTGTCCACCAACCACCATCCTTTATTCATACCATATAAATGTAAAGGCCTGACGAGAATTTATCGAAAACAAACGTATGTTCGCCAATTTATCTTCTGAAATTTATAAAGTTTTCAAATCAGAAAATTAGTTTATAAAATAAGTAATTTCCGTAAAAATAGGAATCCTAGTAAGGCTTGCTAAACCTATCTGATAAGAAGCCCTTCGTTGGTGTTTTAGCAAAGGCTTTTTAATATACAGTAGATTTCCTTTCTCATGAAATGTCGCCAAGAATTCTCAAATTAATTTTTGATTGAAACATACTAATTAGGGATGGTTGTAAAATAGCCAGTCATATAGTCTTATCCTAACATATTTTGGACACTTAAGGAGGCCTGCTTGTTAAAGAGCTTCTTTTTGACTGCCAACGAAATGTTCGTACTATAAACAAGTAACTACTTAATTAATATGCCTTTTTGTCATTAATTTAGACCGTCTTGATAGATTCAAATATATTTTTTTGGAAAACACGCACGAAAAAATATGTGTTGCACACGTTTGGTAGCAAATTCATCCTTCTTTATTTTTTACTTAGAATTCCTGTTAACATTTAATGAGATAGGGAATCTACTGAACATATATGCGGAGAGTCCGAACGTTTGCGTTGTGCATAGGGGTAGTGACACATGTCCCCACTTGTCAGACTGGCTTTCGCATTTTGCGTACAGGTGAGACTATGTCAGGTTGCGCATGTAGGCCTTGTCACCTTTTTAATTGAGAGACGGCTGCTTGTTGGAAGGGGTGAAATTCTATGGCCACGTGGTGTCGGTGTAGACCATTGGATTTTAAGAGCTTGTGTAAGCGTCTTCAGATAACACAGTACTGGATTTTCTAGCCTAATAGCTACAACTTAAGCTGTTGCGAGCATCCGTTGGCGTTGGCCTTTGGAAAAGTTAGATGGTGTCTGGTAGACAACCTAAAAGGCTTTATTAATAGCGATCCGATGATTCATACCGACAAGGTGTGCGAGGATAGAGCTTGATATCGATATATTTTGACTTTTGCTTAACCAGGCTGGTACGCGTTCATTTTTTCTCTTGTTAACGTGCCTTGGTGTTTGGCAAATGTATCTTGCTCTACAACAGCAGAAGCAGTAAATATAAGGCTAGAAAATCAAGTGCTGTGTTTTCAGAAGACGCTGGCACAAGCTCTTATGGCCTACACAGACACCAGGTGGCGAAGGCAATTCTCCCCTACCAATTAGCGGCAGGCACGCGACCAACACGCTAAATTGGCCTACATGCGCAATTTAACATAGTCCGCAGTGACCGATCAGCTTTCATTTCCCTTGCAAATATGACGAGTTGCTGAAAACAATTGCTAGCCATGAACTGACTTTTAAGCAAGTAAAAAATAGTTGAGGTAGAAATTGCTTCCATTGAAGTCTAAGAGTGTCCTGAATGGTTAATTCCGTCTAGCTAATTGTCGCCAGCGGTCAGTAACAGTTAGAATATGAGAACTTATATCTCCCAACCTAAACTGGCAGACAACTAGATAGCGGCTAGATAATAAAGGCGTCACACTATTACCTAAAATATGGCAAGATCGAGGCACGGTTGGTTGGCTATGACTGGCTGACGAGGTCTAATAAATCATTTATGGTCAGGTAAGTCTCCCATGTCTTTGTTGCCAAGAGTAGCTATATTGACTACTCACCGCTCTGTCTGAAGTCTAGGCCCGACAAATGAGATCCCATGCCTATCGCGACGAGTGAGTTCCGTTAGACCTTGGGGAACGTGCATCGTTGAATGTCAAAATGTTAACATATTTTAATGAAAAAAGAACGGTATTTTGGGACCATTGTTAACATATTCTCCCGCTATTCAAGCATTTTACCCTAGGCACATTCTGCTATGGGTTGATTTAGCAGGTTCTCGACAAAGAACGCAAACTAGCTGCATGTGTCTTCCGAAGTCCTCGCTGGACCACCAGTCAAACCTCTCCAACAATTCCAAGCACAAACGAAGAAATAAGATGCTCAAATTCAAAAATATCATCAGGGCTAAGGCTTAACACATAGGATCTACAGTATGCAATCATCGGTCAAAATTCTGTTATTCAGTAAGGCGATTGAAATTAGATATTCACCACTTGCTTACAACATGAAATTATAGGAAATTGGAATGTGTAACACTATACCTGGTGATTTTTCATACCCTTCTAGACCATCAAGGAGATCTAAGGTTCAGAAATAAAAGGTAGGTTGTTAAGAAAATGCATACAACTTGAGTATAGGGGTAATTGTTTGAGGGTAGACACTTGGCCCTGTTTTAATGCATCAAAAAGAGTTATCATGCTGGCACAGATATTTCGGCAATGTGAAAAATTGCATAAAAAGGCAGACTTTCAAACAAATTAGTGAGCATGAATGCCACCAATAATTAAAATCACTGCAAATTTATTGTTTGACTTACGAGCAGGATGCCAGATGAGCTGGATGGAGATCCGGCCCCGGGTCGCCTCACAGAAGACATACTGTGTTTTATTCAATGGATGGCGTTGGATAGTTGTTGTGTATGCTATCGTGTTCGAGTCAATTTTGTGGCGCGCTTAGAGTGGACGAATGTTACGTGAAGCATGCTCACAATACAATCGAGAAAAGTCGATGTAAAACGTAAGTCGCAGATAATTTAGGTTTGCAAAAAGTTGCTAATTTTCACTATATTTGGATTCTTAATATTTTGAGCATCTGAGGTTCTGCGTTCTTAATGGTGTCAAACAACGCACGGGATTCTTAAATATGGAGTGACAAATGTACTATAAGAAAACATACATAAAGAATGTTTCGCTAAACTAACTACTTTTTTAAAGATGCATTGCTTCTTTTTAGCCTTTCTATCGCTTTTAAAACAGCAATGTTATTTGGTTTTTAGAAGAAGGCTTTTATACCTATGTGACCGAGTTAATTACATCATTCATTTGCAGAACTCTCATGCTAGTTATTGCAATGACAATTTATGAGCTGCTGGTTGTATCAGTACCTGTAAATGTAAGAATTACACTACACAAATACCTAACATTTTTTGAAAGGGTTTATAGACGATATCGAATTTAAAATGCAATTGCCGCATGCCTTCTTTAAACTTCGATTACACTTCCATTCAGGTGTATGCTGGAATTGCGGGCATATAAAAATGCAAAACTGGTTTTAGTGAAATATTTTTGCTAATCTCGCGGTATTTAATTCTTCTTAACGAAGAAGTTAATGCAAAATATTATTTAGTCATTGCATAATGTAAGAAAAGAATACCGCAAGTCTGAATCCCATTTCCACTAGTACAATAGGTCTCGTGAAGCCCGAAAATGCGAATCTGCAAAAGAATGGAGTACTTTTTATTTGAAAACAGCAGTAAAGCATAACACAGTTGGATTACAGTCTGCAGAATATGCGTTGGTTGTTATTTTTAGTACTTTTAATGATGCCGAAATTTGCGAAGCACTTAGTACACTAAAGACCCTTGCAATACTCATCCTAATGCAGCCCAGTCTGAAGTCAATTGATTCATGCAAGAATGCGGTTTAAATAAAAGCATTATTTCTGACCATTTCTTGCAGGCATAGTCTTTAAAATGACTGGTTTTTGCGAAGGTTTCTAAAAGCGTATATTAATTAGTCGATTAACTGAAACATGATGTATTGTGCATGCTGTCAGTTGACTTTCGTTTGATGTGTGATTTAAGCATGCATCTTTTTTTCGCTTAGTGAGGAACTTTCTATTAAATAAAAGATAAGTCTGAAATATGCACAGTAAAAAAACGTTATTAACAACTGAACATGTACAAGTAAATACTATTTTTTTAATGCCTTGCATATTTTTGCATTTGCAGTAGCAGCCAAAATCTATGATTTAAGTGAATACTATTAAAGTTATCATTTTCTACGGACTATGTCTTACATTATAAGTGACAAAGAATTTATACGAAAGGCCGGGATTCTGGCGTAAAATGCATGACTTAACTTCGGCTGCATGGTATGCAGTATTGCAAGGGTACTTGAATTCGGTTTGGTAGTGATTTTCATCCTTTTGGTAATTAAGAAATTTTGAGTGAAATACCAACCGTAGCTGTCCGTCAGTTTAAATATCAGAACGCATTTAACAAAACAAATGATGACAAGTATAATTGATGACAAATTGTGCGGAGTAGATACTTCTGTTACTTTTTAAGTCTGCGTACATGTGTTTATGAAAATTTCCAATTTGTATGAAGTAAAGAAGCTTTTTGTTTCATCTATAACGTTTTTTTTATCAAACGTTTCCTTTTTTGTCCTTCGCCTGAAGAAACGATTAGCACGGAACAAAACGTTTACTACACGATTTATTATACATAAAGCTGCGATGCTCTTCCGATCACACATAAAAAGTATTGCATTAAGCAAGCAAACTCGATCGAGTGGTTTACATATTGTTACTGATCACATTCAGATAAAATGTGTATTTTCTGTATTGGAATCCCAGTTGCGCTGCCTCCTAAGGAGGTTTTTTTTATTGAAAACAGCCTGCCTAGCACGCCATCGCATATTAAAAAAAACCTGCGTGCACACGAATGAAGTGTTTACATGTTACCGACTGATATGTGCACTTTTTCTCAGCGGAGTTTATAAATGATCCTACTCACAAAGTCATTGTTGATGCAGGAAGGCCGGTGGATGACACAGGTGACGTCGACAGAGTCTGCCTTAATGTTGGTGCGAATCAATGGGGTTGAGTATTGCGGCTGCAGACAGTCTAGAGTACGTTGATGAATGCATATGTGAGACTAAGTTCAACGCAAAAAGGAATGGTCTGCATATATGCAAATTACATGTTAAAAAACGCACCGAATTCCTTTTTCCACCAGTGGCCATTTGGCACGAAAAATTGGGTTATAAACGGTGGCGGGATGGAATGAATTAACTGGGGCATCACCCAAGTGATTGCTGAATGCCGCGCAGGATCACAGACTTCCAGTTGTACAACATATCCGCAATCACCTTAAAAACATATCTTCAGTAATACACGTTGTGAAAACGGAAACAGGATAGGGTACGAAATAAATGAAATATTGAACACTTTTGTTTTGACTGACCCTTGAGCAGGCCTGTTCTGGAGACTACCTGCGTTATCTTACTCCTTCATTTATGAGACAACCATTAGTAAATTAAGACATGTTCAAACAAATGCCGAAAAATGTCAAAATGTTAATAGTATACGTTATTTTAGGCATCATGTATGTTGCCCATTGGTTTTTCGTTCTTGAGGTTGTCAAAAATTATAAAATCTGGATCCTTACGTTTGTGAGCCCTTGAGTTCAAAGATTGTGACTACCATGATTAAAATTCAGTACCTTATTTAAACATTCTACGAAGTCTCATTCCTATAAAATATACCTGGCAGTGGACTGCAGGCGACCTTTTTATTGTGCGTTGCAGTACAGAAGTCATCATCAAGCTGTGAGCTGACATTGTCAAGCCAGTATGCCTTGAGGGGAGAACACAGAACAACGCGAGTATAAGGAGCATGACGAAAAAGCAATATACTTAGATTAAAAATTGCGCTTTATCAGATATTTTTCACATGAAAATCTAGCCTTTAATTGTTTTGTTTTATAAGGCTTGAAGTAATAACATACATGATTAATTTCAAGCAGTTATTATAAGCATCTGTTTGTAAGAATATCTTTGAGAGACCAATTTGGCTTTGATTATAAAATCACATATATTCATAGAACAACAATTTGTTTAATCAACTGTTAAATGTTGTAGTTTTTAAACCGTAAATAGTAGATGAAAATAAAAAAGAATAACGTTACTATATAAATGTGTACGTGCGTCTTGGTTGTAGCTATTAGAAAGAACACTGTGTCACCTCTCTTTAGAAACGTATACTTTTAAATCTTTTTTTGCAACGCACTGCTAAAACGGACGCAAACATGTTTGCTGTTCGCCAAAAAAGGCCTGAAGTCAACAATAGGAAGCTGTACTTCAAGAACCTAGTCGCGCTTTTTGTTTTTGATCTCTTTGTGGGAAAGGACATTTGGCTTCGATGATAATCTCACACATTTTTACAACAAATCTGTCTATTCATTAAATATTACAGTGTGTAGCCACTGAAATGCGCTAAAAAGATAATAATTTGGAAATATTTGTGTCTCCCAAATAATTGCAAGTGAGAAATGTGTTGTAGCTAAACAAAAGAACAGTTTCTTAGGTATCTTACAGCTCTCCTTGGACAAAAATTCTTTCAAATAACCCTTTAAACGTACGGTTGGGGCATAGGGAAGATAAACGCTTAAATACTGGCAGCCCATGGTTGACGTTACTATATTAGTTTCCAACTCGTTTCCCGTTGTTGCTGAAAATATAAATTGGATTAGGAGTTAATTATTCGTTTGAGACAGTGCGAAAGGTAACAGTAGAATATTTTACATAAACTCATTTAACTATGTTCAAATGCGTTTTTATCATTTTTTACAAAAACGTAGACTTGAGAGCCGACATTTTAAAAAATATTCGTGTAAAATTACCTATAAAAAACTAGACTCCTTGGACGGAGCCACAGCTTGAACCTCAACAATGGTGAATTATTATAGACTTTATTCATTCATAAGGACGCCTTGCAATTACATTGCATGATAAATAATCAGTTGCCCCATTTAATCATGCCAAATTATGAACCAAAATGCTTTGATAGAAAAAGTGAAACGTAGTTTACTAACTTGTGTCAGAGAGACTTATTTATTTTAATCTAAAGTTGCAGCATACAAATTACCAGGTATAAAGGTCATGTTATCATATTTACCCAACTCTGCCAGCCTGTCGATGCAGAGTAGTGAAGCAGAACCTTAAACTCAAATAAACTAAAGAATGTTACCCAAAATCATGAGAATAGGATTAGGCCAACATTACCAGCTATAATCACTGAGCATATTTATATGCATGTTTCTGCCTTTTTGAGTACCGTCAAGGGGTTGTGTTTAAACTACACGATATATTTAGATTACCTCACCTCATGCTAATAGCACTACGGCCAAAGCCATCTAGACGTGAGGATTTGTTTCTTATAAACGCCAGCTTCTTCACATTTTGTCCTTTAGTTTTACATCATAGGTTGCCTTGCTTGGTCTAGTGCCTTTCGGTTGCCACTGTTCATCTTCGACTATCTTATCGATATTCCTTTCGACTTAGATGTTAGCAATAAAGCAACGTCATCATCGGCTTCCATCCGTCTCTACTCTTTTATCCAGCCTTGTCTATAATTTGGTGGCATTGCACAGCAGCGAGACACTGCGTCGACAGCGATATTGTTTCGCCTAACATACACTTTAATACCCAACGCTGTCGGCGTATGTCCCAGTGGTGCACAGTGGCGGACGATAATTAAGATTCAATTCTCAGGTAGCTTATCAGTAATACAGACCAAAGATTTAACTATCGATTTATTTTACGTTTTTAGGTTAGTTCAGCTTCTGTAGGCTTCTCTGTTGTAATACCTTATATTTTGGAAAGTTTGTGCGCTTTGCAAAATACTGCATTGACCTGTTAGGCACAATCTAGCTTTTGGATAGTGTTAAACCTTTCTGACCCCATAAGAGTTATAAAAGGCTGACACAATATGTTCGACACCCTTACCCACTTAAACGATATTGACAAGTGATTTGACGCAGGGCAAACGTTCAACAGTACACGTCAACCTGTATTGTTTGGTACATGGTCCACGAAAGCAGACTAGTTGTAAGAAAGAATATGTGAGATCTAAAAACTATTAGCTAGTTTGGCTGAACTTATTTTGGCAGAGGTATTTTTGGTAGTGCCTTCTTTCTTGCGGTTAGGAAAAGGGTTAGATTAAGGGCGAGAGTAAGCCTTGGGTTAAGTGTTAATGTAAGGTTGAGGATTACATCTAGAGTTAGTGTTAGAGTAAGGATTGAGGCACGTGTCCAGTTTGGGATATGTATAGCTAAATAAGTAGTTGATTACGCATGGTAAAATAAATGATTTTAATTAGCCGTCTATAGTAGTGTCATGAACTTTATATTTAAGTCATCCAACCTGAGCTGCCGTTCGATAGCTTTTGCCTATTTTCCAACCCATAACACTCATATTACAGCCGTTCCCGTAAGATTCACAATTGGCACTACCCATATAAAAGGTGCTCTACAAATGACAACCACGCACCTATTTTTAATAAGAACTTAACGCTTTTTAGATTTAGCATTACAATACGGTAGCTATTTATTTTTTCGCGTTATACCCATTCTTTTTTACGATTTCTTCACGCCTGACCTCAAAAGAAGGTCCGTCTGTGCAGATATCTGATGGCAGTTTCTATAAATGCTGGATCCACAGAATGAAAATTTAACGTTTCTGTAGCGATTTTAATTGAAGATATTTTATCACTGATAGCAAAGTACAGTCCCAAATAATTACGTGCTTTGCTCAACAAATAATTAATTCTACTTTCGGGCACCAACTTCCACGGTAGATATACATTCCTTTTAGTGGGTATACTGAATGTGATTTCAAAGGCTTGGCTTCATCGTTTTCCCAATACTCAAAGTTGATGGTTTTTTTCCGACGTATGTTGCATTTGGTGTGTCATGGGTATAAAGTACGACTAACACATCTAAAGTAACACGGCAAGGTTAAGCCGTTGGTTTTGCGTGCAAATAAATCCAGTTAAATAATAGTGCCGGAAATCGCCTATCGAATTTACACCTTGCATAATTTTTACAATAGTAAAGATAAATATCAGATAGCAGATATACTGCATGTGACTTGCTGGCATTATGTCTAGTGAAAACAATCCGGAAACCTCTTTTTGTGTATAGAGGACTGCAATGGGGCAATTTTATTTACTATGTGGTCCGCAACGCCTGTTGAACTAAATGGGCTGTCTTAACTTGGACACAGCATTAAATTGCTTTTGGTGAAGTATACCGCTTCATCAATCTCTAAGGAAATTATCCCTATTAAAAGCATTTGAACCCATTCGTAGAAATGTGTGCAAGAAGTGTGCGAGTCTGACTTAAACAAACAGTAGTAATATTTACGTTACGTGATGTCAAATGATTTTATGGGTATACAAGTAAAATAGGAAAATGTCGTGTGCAGTTTTCTCGTCCAAACAGCTGTGTTTTGATTGTCCATAGTTTATTTGACAGTTTTATTCTGAGTGTTTACATCCAAATTGGGCATCTGGCTGGATAAATTGGCTCGGCCTACATAGTCTACTTGTCCCAATCAGTCTCGTCAGGGCTCTGAGCACCTCATGTGAAGGTCTCCGCGGTCTACCCTACTGGGCTATCTACGTAACGTGATAACCCCGCTAGCGGTATAATCAGTCAGACGTGATGGCTAGAACATGCACCCTTGATTTGACCCAAAGCGGACTGTCGACGATCTTGACGTATGCCTCTGTTTTTCCAGTTCCGTTGGCAGACTCTGCAATCAGCAAGGAAGAATCAGGATGCGGCTTTCCCACGATGATTATCCTGGGAACCTTTGTATTTCCCATCCGTTGGAACCCCTTTTTTTCTCCTAAATCCCATGCATTACCTCCACAAGGGCGACAGTTTTTCGCCTTTAAATCCCTGAGGAGATTTTTTACTGTCTGGTCCTATTTTCATCCTATGAAAAAGGACAACTGTCCTCGCTAAGAGTCTGGAAAACAAATTTTCTGCCACCACTACACATATGTTCAAATAGGGCACTCAAACAAATTTTCCTACATATCCCTCAATATACTGAAACTGATGCTGATCCACGAACTGATAACTAATGCAGCACACCGGTCATGGATTAGCAGGACTTGCACATTTTGTCAGAATTGGCGTTTATGATTATTTGAATTCCGACATGATAGTAACAATAGGACAATCCGCACCGGCATAAAAAATCACCTACCTTATATCTATTCAACCACTAAACCTTACTATGGACGCTATGTTCAACAGCTGCAATGTCTTATATCGAAATTGTTTTCTGCTAGAAAAATAATTCCTTCCTCAAAGATGCAATGAGCAAGCTAAGTGTTTTACAAAATTCAAGAAAAACAAAAAAACAAAAGTACACTCTTATTTTTACTGCGATCAATATCGCGCAAGTTGCTACTGCTTTAAGTGTTATACATTTTTTTATTCAAAGGTATTTAAAATGTGATGTATCACTTTCAAAATGAAGTGTTTTAAAATTCCCATCACACACTATTTGGCAATTGAATAAAGCCCTTACATAACGTAGTTTGTGTAAAGTTGTGGTCACCTTTAATTAGAAATAGAGAGCAGGTGAATGTTCATTTACGAATGTCAAAGAGTCAAAGCCTTTGATCGAAATACCAGAATAACGATAGAGTTTTCCTCTTCTGATATTGTTTATCTTTTACATATCCCTCTAAGCCTTAAGCCCGAGTTTTTCTATAAGCCTTTAGCATGCGTATCCCTCTATGCTTTCAGCACGAGTATTCCTATAAGTCTTCAGCACGAGTATCCATCTATGCCTTCAGCACGAGTATTCTGGAAAAAGATTGCAAACTTGCGGCATGCGTTTTTCCCAGTTAAACATTGCGAAACATCCGATCGAAGACTTAGGTATCAGAGTATATAATGTTAATGCAACTTCGAGACTGAGGCTTAATATGATCTTCAATATGCTTTTATCGGTTTAACTGATTTTATTAAAACGGCTGTTGAAATAAGACATTGAACACTTGTTTACAACGTGCTATGTTAGGCAATTGGAATGTATACAATTATACCTGCTTATTGGTTATACCCTTCAGCACCACTGATGAAGACTACAGTTCAGAAGTAAACTGAAAATGGCTGCGGACTACATATACGACTCTAAACAAGACATTAGACTTTTAAACGTTCAGTCGACAAAATGTTGCTAGGGATAAAATTAAGAGTTTTGTTATGTATAACGTCATAAAATCATATAATGGTACACATATTAGCGAATAATTAGTCAGGCCCTTCGCAGCGGTGGCAGATAAATGACAACTCGGACGTGTGAACTTTTACATATAAGTCCTACTGACAGTGTGCTAAATAATTACACAAGGTGTAATTTTAATACATTTTTCACGCAGGCGCATTTTATAAATACTTAATTGCAATGCTAGCTTACTACGAAGGAACAGTATACAATAGTGTCAGTGTTTGAACTTATTGACATAACTGCAGATTAAAAAGACAACAAAATTAAATGGAAAACTTACCACATGCTCCAAGAATCAGTGCAATCAGCGTGAGGCTGATTGTCAAAATCATGGTTCTCCTATGCATGGCAACCGCTGATCCTATTTTTTCTCAAACAATTTGATTTTTCTTTATATGTTGAAGTCGGCGAATCAAAACCCCATCGCAGTTGAGAGGTTGATCAACCAATAATGCAAGGTTATTTTGCTAGTGACAGCAAATTTCGTCCAATGTTAAAACTCTATCAAATGTCTCCTGAGAAGACAGACATGCAGTTGGTCGAAAAGAACTTATTTTATTGATTAATCATATTTAAATTTTTGATAAATTGTTTGTGTTGACAAAAGCACAGTGCTTTAAAATTGTCGGTAGAGGAAAGAAGCCATTCCATCGTATTTCAGAATATTCCCATGCTGTATAAGATGGGCATAGCAAAGGTGTTCAAAAAAAAAACAGATGTTATAGATTAGTTAATTACTGACAAATATACAAATTCGGTGATGCAGTGAGTGCCAGCTCCATTAGGAAAACCATTTATGAATTTTTAACGACAGTAGTCGCCTTAAACCACTCCACTTTCAAAATTTTGTAAAAGTTTGATCCTAACTCGAGTACCAGTGTAAATGCCTCTAAGAAAATGTACAGATAATAATGAACACCATAAAGCATATAACGTACTTAAAAAGGCTATAGAAAGAACAAAGAATTTGTTAAGATTAATATAATTTTTTCAATAATCCTGAGGTTCTGGAGGCGTTAAAAAGAGCAATAAATCAGAACAATAATTTAGTTATTTTTTAATTAAAAAAATTACGCAACCACTTTCCTTATTTAGAAAGAAATGTTTTTATTCAAAATATTCTGTCAATTTTACCGTTCCAGGATAAGTACTTATTAAATGTCCTAGAGAAATGTTAGAAATCATTTTCTTCGTTTTAAGTGTTTTGAAAAATACATTGATAAATAGCACATCTTTTTGACGTTTATTCCCAAAATATTTAAAATCAGATAGATATAAAAAGCATTTACAGAACGGGTGTTTTTAGATATTAGTTCTTAGAATGATGAACATGTTGCTCATTTTCAGAAATGCCTCGAAACAACAAACCAAATTGTCAAGAAAGACTCATGTCTGCAGTGGAGTTCTATAACTACTATTCATTAGATGAATAATAATATTTCCATAAGAGGTAACATCTTACAAAGTATTTTGATTAGATGTTCGCCTGACGAACTTATTTTTATATTAAATTTGTCCGAGGTAATGTAACAATTAAATAAGATAATATTGAAAAATGCCTTAAGCTACCTGAAGATAAAAGCTTCAATTTGAATGAAGACGAAAAAACATTCTTCTCTCTTCATAACGGGTTGTTTTTCGAATGCGTGGATTTAGCCATCAATCAGTTGTAAGCTTGTTAATTAAAAAATGGCTACATACATTGCCAATTTTTGCAGTATATTTATTATACTTCTGTCTTTTCCGTTTCTTTATAAAGCAAAATCGGAACTTATTGCATAACCAAAACTATGTTAATACACGACTTAAATTTCATATGGTCCTCTTTTTCCTAAATTTGTGTTAACAAATCCGATATTTTGCATATGAGCAAGGACATTTTTGCATAAATACAAATTGTCTGACTAGACTTTTCTGTTACTGCATTTTGTTCCAAAACCTGCACAGGATAGCGGAACCTAATTTTTAAAATTCCAATCACCAAAATTACAGTAAAAAAGTGATTCATTTAATTTGGCTTGACTTGACTCTGAACAATTTTGGACAGTGTGTTGCAGTTCTGGAAGGGATTTTTTCTATACCTATTTTACTCATTTTGGAGATCTTTTATATTTTAGCAGCATTAATGTGCATTTCGTTATCTTATTTCGTTATGACATGATAAATTCCTTCAATATGAAGCTACTCCCTATTTCCCGAAAATAAATGGCTATTTCTTTTCAAAAACCTACTTTAAATTTTGATTTTCCTAACAAAAAAGGCTTACGCGGAATTCAATCAACTAATCGAATCAGATAAGTTTTGCCAAATACACGCCTTTTTGCCTAGTCAAATTTCATCATAAACGCTGCGTGGTATTTTGCGACTTCTGTACATATAATTGAACTTATCTTAGGCCCCGGCCTAAACTTCTCAATTCAGAAGGGTATTTTGTGACCATACGTTGCTTTCGATAAACTTTCTTTGGGCAGCATGCTACTTTTTTACCCGATCCCATTAAAAATGTAACGGGTCGAAGATAATGTATCGTAAGCTAAGGATACTCGCAAAATACTTTTCAGGAGGCTGTTTTTATTTACCAGTAGGCATACGTGAGATGAGGTGCACCAATGACATCAAAATAACGTAAAGACGCTGATGCTAATCTAACAAGTCCAATTTCGAAAATGACTTCTTATGTAGTTTTTATCGTACTGTATACCATACGCTGATATGTTTAACGCCATTTTTACGACTCACAGATAGCGATATGTATTTAAAGGTGTCAAATGCTAACAATGATTTCTACACGCAAAATATTAAACGCTCGATCGCGCACGATGACGTCGAAAGGGGTAATCAGGCGTCCAATCTCATTCATGTTGGCCACTTTTCCTGTTAAAATTTTCGTACCAGAGAATATCACACTTTACGCTTAGTGTAGCAGGCTTTATGTGTTAGCCATCATTTTTCTGGTTTGGCTTCACGTGTCAATTTTGTAAGTAATAACTTAGTTTTCACGTGATATAGGCGGTATTTTGCCAATTTTTTTCATCCAAATGCAGTAATGGCAGTTTTGACTAAAGTCTTATCATGCCTAGATTATTCGATCTACATTCATGATGTTTGATGCTGTAGTATTCGGCCAGTATTAATTGTTTACAATCTGTTTATTTTATCTCATTTGCGTTACAATTTCGTCCTAATGTGAACAGTGTACCAGGGTTTGTCGAAAATTGTAGTTGCGTCAACAACGGAAGGTTTCAAAAACCAAAACTCAGGGAGGGCAGAGAATGTTGAATCGTTTGTCTGCTGTACGAACATAAGTGCGCTAGCTACAAGCTTTGCCTACATGCCAGATGTGACTGTGAGTATGTGGCTTGTTGAGAAGCCTTGACTATGCTATTTGTGCTCCATCGTGTGTGCAATTAATCAGAAAAGTTGGGTGTATCGATTCCAGTCAAGCGTATGCGCTCATAATGCGGCGAATCGACCGACGGGGTAAGAAGCAGCCATAGCGCTCGACCAAAGCATTAGTAAACACAAAGATGGTCTTATCGTGAACTGGCAAAATGTCTTGAGATATTCTTCCCAAAGCAAGCAGTCCCCCATCACACGTATACGCATGTGAGGCGAATCATTTAAAATGGGGTCAAACGTGATGACCTGCTAACCACGCCTGGCAAGACACACTTGTGGTCGACATTAGCCTGCATTGCGACAGCTGAACTTTTGCCTGAATTACTGAAGTATGTCTGAACACGCGATGACCAGCTCTATTGCAGACAGTGCGTACATTACTTACTGAAGCGTTTTCTGCATGTTCAAACTTGTTCGCCGAGAAGAAAGTGTGGAAAAAGTGACCTGTGTGAAATGTGGAAAAGATGACATTTCTGGGATTATACCGATTCCAGTAGGCTGTTATAATTCAGACGCTTGTGTTTCTTTATGGGCAAGTAAACCTTTACCAATAAATCGGGATTTTAATCGTTGAAGCCACTTCTCCCCAATAACACCATTGCGCTAAGGCTGTTACTTCTGTGGGACTACACGAAAGACGTCATGTCTGCTTGGTCATTCGCCGTAGAGTTTATACGTGGGAGTGCACCAGCGTTAAAGCTTGATAAATTATGCTGCGAGGAACGTACTAGGGTTGGAAACTGCCTACTTAATATACGGTTTGATAACAAAGCAGAGGCTTCAATTCAGATCCGTATAACTGCATGACTCATTACAATAAACACCTTAAGTGGGCGAAAGAACGAGGAAAAGATCAGTATTGTAAGGACGTTGTGGCGACATAACCATATCCTTCCCTAACGTAAACCGATAGGCTGCTGAAATTTGTTCTTTTTCAGACAATTTATCGTTGTTTCTGTACCAACTGCATACGATTCTTTGTCATTTAATTCGTATGTCACCTAAAATGTTTTAAAGTAGAAATTGGTCATCGTTATAATTTACATACGGTTGGACCACCTCATATTTCGGATTTGATTTTTAAAAGTGCAGAAGATTTTCCACCATTACAACGGTGACACTGCATCGCTTAATTTAGTCCTCGCGTACATGGTTGCGATAGCAAAATTAACTGCCATGACCGGTTCTGGTGCGATACGGCTCGGATAACGGGGAACGTAACCGACATCTTATGCACTGATACCAAAACGCATGGTCTTTCTGTACGTATCCCGTGAATGCATGACTGGGCATCTTTTGAAATGAAGTAAATGTATTGCACCATTGCAGCACTTTTTCGCCGTTATCGGCCTCTGAGCCGGTAGCAAACGTTCGACTTAATTATGGCTAATTAATTTACACTTAATTTTTCACTTGATCATTATTTTTCCCAGATTCTAGTTCTTTGGAGTCACCGTCTTGGCCTTTTATTTCTGGTCAAACTACACCTGTTCTATTTGTACAATCTAACACACTCTTGATGATACCCGCGTGATAGGCCAAGGTGACAAACCAACTGGCGAGGGAAGTCGTCGAGCACTTGAGGCAATTTAAATCTCCTGCTGTCATGAAATGGCGCAAACTAACAGTTCAGTAGGCAAGTATGCCGAGTCAGACGGTAGAACAACGGAGTATCGAGAAGGGTGTCGGATTGATCTAGCATAATCCTCCTCGGCTCGGCTTTCGAATTTGAGCCTTCCATTTGTTGTTTGTCTGCATCTAGGATCAAGAGATCAGATCTTCAGTATTATTTTACCTTTTTGAATTAACGAAAACAAGTTATTTTACCTACAGTATTCCTTGATGACAATGTGTGTCAGATGCGTTCAATCTGCCGCGTTTACAATTCAACAACATTGACAATTCTTCGTAGGTCGACCACACGGAAAAGAAGATATCGTGCAGGTTGGCAGTAATAAAATGAACGAAGGGCTCTGAATGAAATAAAACTGCCAGGATTCACATCAACAAATTGCAGACCCCCATTTAACAAGACTGTCGAGTTATAGGCGCTAAGGTTGAAAAAAGAGCTCAGTAAGTGTGCAGTTATCTGTCTGCAAGAGACCTGGCATAATGATGACATAAAGACGCAGCAGGAATTATTTTGTTTTCGATTAGACAGAAAATCCTTATCCAGCAGCAGAGGTGGTGGAGTGGCTGTCTTTGTAAACCGGCAATGGTGCAGAACATTTAAGTCTTTATTTCGGACGTATTAATAGACGCCATGGCTATAGTATGTAAGCTTTAATTTTTAAGTCATTCTAAGGGCATTATTTGAGTCAGTATTTACATCTCCCCTCTACATGCCAATGTTTTTTAGTCCGTTTTTTGATTTTCTTTCTCTTAAACATGCAGAACTGTCTTGCGAGCATGTTATTATTTTAAGTGGTGACTTTAACTGTGTTAATCTTCGCCCCTTACATTGCATGGTTTTGGCGACTTATTGTCCTTCAACACTCGTGCTGACGCCCCTCCTGATTACATATTGGCCGACCATCTCAAGTGTTCTGTGGTCAAAATACAGTGCCATTTTCAGACACAAATCATTTTGTGTTATTTAGCCTGCCAACGATCTATTGAAGTACTAATAAAGAGCTGTTAGCAAAACCTGAGAGAAACAAAAAGTTCGAGACACGTCCACACATAATATTTCTTTTAACGGATGTCGAATCATGTGCCAGTAATCTAACAAATTTTTTTAAGGACATTTTTATTGTGCGCTATCCTCTTGAAATAATGTCTTTACCCCACCTAAGAACTGTTTGACGCCAAAAGGAATTGTTCAACAAACTGGGTCCACGATACAGACTAAAGCATGTGAACGTCTTTATAAAGCGTGAGATTTCAAGCCTGAACGACCTTTTTGTTAGTCAGCTTTTTAATTCTTCTACATCTTCCTCTCCCCTCTCCTCTGATTAATTTGGAAAAGCCTAACGCGTCCACTGTTCAGTGCAATACGCAAGCACATGGAGATGTTCACGTAGACTCAGATCGTTTGAATGCAAAATTCATCCACATTGCCACCTACAATCACCATCCGACACACGCCAGTTCCTTCTAAACAAGCGTCTTTTTTTCCTGTATGTGTGAAAACAGTGGCAAATAATATTACGAAACGTTCAAGATTTAACACATGCATGGCCAGATGGGATCGCATCGTTTCTCCTTAAAATCCTGCTGTTTTCAGTTAGCCCTTGCATTGACACACCTCATTAACTTGTCCTTCATGGAGTCTTATATTCGTGATGACTGGAGATCAGTGAAAATCAATCACATCCCGAAAAAATCTGCCTCTTCTGGTCCAAATTATTTTCGTCCAATTGCCTGCTCTTCTGCACTATTAAAACTTGCTTAATGACTCGCCTTATGCATAATAATGCAGTTCTCGTCCTATTTTTTCGATCCCATGCTATTCGCGTATAAGACTTGACGTAGTAAGTTAGACCCTGTTGCTCTTGTAATCCATTCTGCTCTTATATATTAAGATAAAGGCTGCCGTGCATACGGATGTGCTTTTCTCGATTACTCCTCAGCCTTTTTTACGATCCCGCACCATCTTTTTCTCCATCAAACTTCTACGTGCGTCTCGTTTGGGTGGGCTGTCTCTTGGTTTGGGGACTATTTTACTTCCTACACTTAATTCATTCAGTGAAAAAAGCGAAAATCAATATTGCTTTCCAACAACTGTATAGTTCTTTAAAGGCTTTTATCATCCACTCAGCCCTTCTCTCTCCACACTAACGACCTACGTTCGCCAAACGAATGGTTGTTTCTTAAATATGCTGATGATATGTTGTTGGTCACCTCTGAAAAGTCAGTCACATTTCCAAATACTGAAGGATGGCTTAGACCATATATCAATATGGTCTTCAGCAAATTGCATTCTACTTAACGAGCGAAAGTCAGTCCACTATGTTTTTCAACTTCGACCCTCTCCCAGTCCCAAAATGATCGATATTCTGCCCACCGAAGTATACTCTTTCCAATACCTTGGTGTTACACTTGCATTAAGCCTTACACTTGCTCTTCTAATAGAAGGCCTTTTTATCAAAATCCTTAAACGGTTATATCATATCCGCCATTTGCTTTCACACCCATCATTATGACCATAAAATTGAAATACCCCTCGTTGTGGGAGGCATCATATAATTGTAAAGGTTTCATGTCACAGGCGAAAAAAAACTATATGCCGAGTTACACAAATAACAGCCAGAGATTCAAGAAAAATTGATATTAAAGTGGCTTTCCTCAATTAAAATATGTTAGAGAAGTGTGAGGCAACATGAAAGCGATGCCTTGCTAGGGCTCCTTAACTTTTTTATATACGCCTCTTTTTTTAGTGTGTTCATTAGCTACCGGGTCCCGCTTGTGGCTTTCTTTACCGATATGGGACGCAATTTGTTAATTTCGCCGTGTAATACGGCTTTGAATGCCGAGCAATCCCCGAAAACATCATCTTTGGATCCCTTCCACTTTCCTATGCACTGTGGTTTTTTTTCTCTGGATAACATCTCCGTGCTATTCGATGCGTCTTATTATGCCATTAAATGAGGTACAGAGAAGAGAAAATACTCTCATTATAGCACTACGTGGTCACTTTTACCAAGAGGAGGTAAGCAACTTACGACATCTAGGCTGTCAGACGTTTTTACCAGTAAAAAGTCCAAAGAATTGCTTTTTTGCCCATTGTGGAGACTGTTCGGGTATAAAAAAGCGTTGTGTTAGGAAATATTTTTTTACGGTGCTCGATAGTCTGCGATTAAATATTACTTCTGAGCCGCGCGCAAAACTCAGATTCCAGCTGTTATGTTGACTGCTAAAACAGCTCATAATTACGACACCGAGTCTCATAGCAAATGCTTCGAGTCCCTTCATCAAACTATTGTCTGACTGATGGTTACTCGACGGTGGACAATAAACCATTAGGATGTCATGTTCTGGTGAACCCGGTGTTCTTACGCTGAGTGCAGTGGTTAGCGCTGCGTTCTTGTGTCAGTATGGTTTAGAGTTAGGTATCTTATCGTGGTCTAGGTCGCCTAGGCAAGATTATGGCAAAATTAGCTTGATTAAGCCCACTAACATGCGCCTAGTCCCGGCATTTTTTCATGCAAAAACGGTGTTTCTAGAGTTTTGGGGAATTTAGAAATTAGAAAGTCATAAAAAGGAAATTTTTAGAATAAAGTGTACTGTAAAACAACATTAGTCTAGGTTGCTTTCCGCCGTCGCTGGGAGTAAGTTTTTTCACGTATAAACTGCAGGTTTGCGCGGACTTTACTAATCTTACTCTACAACTGTAAGTTGGACGTCAGGTAATTTAAAGAAGACGAGCTTGTTAGAACCATTTAATTTTTTTGGAAAATTCAGGAATTTGAATTTAATTGATTATTGGTTTTTTCCGCAATAATTAAAACGATGAAACATTTTATCAAAATCTACAGACATATATCAACAACACTTTTAAATGCAGTAAAACAAAATAATGCAGGTAGTATTTATCAATGTATATTCCATTGCGTGTCCTCATACCCCACCAATTAAGCCGCATAACCACCGTTTTGGTATCCAAATGTGCAGGGCGCAGGAAATAATAAGTGAGTTTACATTAGCTTCTGCTGCCATGATCAGTTCGAAAGTGAATAACACACTTTAACATTTTGATATACGACTACGATTTGCAAATGGTTTTCTGTCGAAGCGTTCAGTTAAATATTGTGCACTTTTAAACCAAAATTCGAATTTTCTGATACGATTGACATTCTAAAAGTTTGATTTACGTCGAAATTGATTCGGGTTTGATCTTTTCATCCCTCAGATGTACTGTTAATCTCATTTGCGTCCAATTTTTCTTTAAATGCCTTTTATTTTACAATTAACACGTGATTACGAGTTGTACCTTCGTTGTATGCATAAACCCGGTTCGATATATCCCGACGTATTTAGTAACGGCAACTGATTTAACCCCTTGTCCAAGCTTTCCAGTGTATTGTTACTGTTTATAACAAGTTTATTTACAATTTCCTGACTTTGTATATTTAACCTTACTTAATTTCCCCTACTACCTTTGCCTAGTTTGCATTTATATGACCTCTATTTCCAACGATTCCATCTTAAAAAACTCAGGAGATATTGCCTTTTTGATTGTGCTTGCTATAAATCGTTTTATATATCCTAAAGCCACCACACTGAAACATGTGGCAGTATATTCCTTCCTAATTTTACCTTATCTGATTGACATTCCCCCTATTTTATGAGCATTCCTTGCTCTTCTGCAAAAATTCCTACTATTTTGCTTGTGTGAGAGGACACAAATGTTTATTTGTTGGTGCAAATTTTAATAACCTTGTTAAACAAATCCCTTTTAAAACAAGAAAATATATTCCCATCTACGTTAAACAAGGAAAAATTAAGTAGAACTGAAATAAATTGCCGTGACGAATGAACGCTTACGGGTCTTGAGCAAAACATTAGTCATTCGTACTGTGCCACACTTGTCATTGTGCTACACATCACACGGTAGATCTCAAAATTGGTCGCTCAACCTTAACACCTACAGAAAGTGCTGTTTTTTCACATGAAACACAGGCGGCTTGACCACCCTGAATTTGCAGAGAGCATCGAGTGATTATCATGTTCTGTTGACCTGGTGCCCTAGTGGCTAGACTTATAGTTCAATTGAACTACGGTGTCTCATGTTGGTGACATGCATGTCTTAGTATATGTCTGCGCCGAACGCACGCACGATGACCTTCATACGCTAGTGTCTCGTCTGTCTACTTTCCTAGCAAGTACACAGACACGCATCTCCCAGGTATTTATCTGTTAAGGACCGTTCCTTGAGACAATGGAATTCTGCGACACGTGCTTAAAGTGTCTTCAAAAAATCTTCCAAAAGCTTCGTTTACTTCGCTTGGCTATTCGGTGGTTTTGACTCATATTTTGAGAAGAAGAATTTTCGAACACTAGCATAATCATTTTATTAGCCTGAGCTTTCAAGCTCCTGCAGGAGCCCATCGTCAGTGTAGGGAAAACGGCAATTGGTAAGCGGGCTAGTCCTGGCGTGTGCACAGAATAGCCAACATTTAAACGGGCAGAAAATCAATAATTATGGGGTTTTTGTCGTAGACTCGCTTCTGTCGATTTTTTCAGAATGTGTTAGTGGGCGAGATCTGCATGGTGGGTGGGAATATTTACAGAAATAAAATCAGCAACAAGAACAACCAATATTCGATGGAAAAGGTCAATCATAAGTCATATGGAAGGGGGTGGGAAGGGAGCGAGGGACAGAACTGCCATTGCCGTGAGTCTGGAGATATCTGCGCAGGGCAACATATGAGGGTGCCAGGTCGATGCATCGGTTAACTGAGTTGTCATCCGACGACCAGGCTTCAATAAGTTATCGGCCCGTCTTGCTGCTTGCGTAGGAAATTATTCTCGCAGCTGTGAAGTTGAACTCGTGACCCGTCTCCTACGTGTGGGCGGCCACATGCGAAGATTCATCACTCCGTCGAACAGCCGACTTGTGTTTGTGTATGCGCAAACCCAGCATGCGTCGTCTGTCCCATGTAAATTAGAGATCAGTTAAGACATTGTATGCGATACAATACACCTGCCTGCTCACTGGGATTTAGTCGATCCTTGATCCTTATGACCCGGCTGCGCATTTAAGCCTTGGGCTGATGTGCGATTCCAACACCTATTCTCGCGGCACTACGCTCGGTCGCTTCCGACACGTCTTTGATATATGACAGCGTATGCAAAATCTTAGGGGGTGCTTATGTTTGGGTCATCGAAAGTTGAACATTAAGGCATCGGCCTATGAAGGCTTTATGATGGCCATTTAGCATAAATCGGTCGCGGAAATGATTGCCTTTACCCAACACCCCCGAACTTTTGGCGCCGTTACGTTGACTACACGTTCATCATCATCAAAAGTAACACGCTGCAGAGTTTCCATGACCTTCTTTACTCTATATTATTAGATAAACTATTCAAACGGAAAGACGAAAGGGATCAGCAGCTTCCCTTTCTCTTAGTACTCGTCATGCCAATTCGCGATGGCAACATAGAAACGAAGGTCAACAGAAAATCCATGAACACCCCACAGCTTCTTGGTTTTCACAGCAAACATCCGATGGCTCACAAAAGAAGCTGTGTGAGAACGCTGTTTCAAGGAATCCAGACTCACTGCAGTAATCCGGAAGAAACAGCACGTGATACCCGACATCTGCGCGACCACTTTATGCAGAATGGCTATCCTTAAGCCTTCATAGGCCAATGCCTACGTCCCCTCTCTCTATGGACCCAACGAGAACCACTCCTACGATTTGGAATACGCTGTCATATATCAAAGACGTTTCGGAAGCGACCGAGCGTATTTCTGTGAGAATAGGTGTTGGAATCGCAAATCATTCCAAGGCTTAAATGCGCAGCCGGGTCATGAGGATTGATTTTGATGATTGATGATTTTGATGATGAGAAATATATTTAGATGATAATATCAAACTTTCAGCAAAAAATGGCTCCATTTACGGAGCGAAAGAACTAAAGTAATTTAAAGGGTCCAAAAACTCAAGAGTAAACGCTCAAAGATCACAGAAAACCCAAAGGAAGAAGTCGACACGGTTACCACATCAGTTATGGAGTCAGGTCAGCCTTCAGCTTTTCAATTTCCTTTTCTTCACACGTGAGGAAGCGTGCTAAGAATGGGAGTATTGAATTCTGGTAGGCTGATGTACGACATGTCATGTGTCGGATGTTTCGGCGCGTCATACAAGAACACTTCCCAGCCATTAGTTCGGAGTGGAGAGGGTGAGTGTCATCACTAAGAATACGGTCCACGAAATTCCTGACCGATTTGAAATGTCGCTGAATTATAAGGTCAGCTAAAAAAGCATAGGAGTAGCCGGCAGCTGAAGAGAGCGTGCAAAAAGTACGTTTAATAATAATGAAGTCTTTTTTTAGTAGTGCTGGAAAGGTAACTGGAGAGAAGTAAAGAATGAAAGGGACGATACAAGCGTCTATAAAACGCCAGATGAGGGCTTGCGGGGTGCGATATGAACGCAAGCGGCGGATATAATTTAAAAGTTTGCGGATTTTAATCAAAATGTCTTCAATACGAAGAGTAAATGAGAGGTTGGAAGCTATTGTTACACCAAGTTATCGGAAGGAGGATACATTGTTGGGCAGAACGTCGATGGTTTCAGGACTGGAGGAGGGTCGCAGCCTGAAGATACTCTGGATTGACTTCCGCTTATTAAGTAAAACGCCATTTTCTGACGACCATGCTGTGACAGGGTCCAATCCATCCTTCAGTGTTTGAAGATGGGTCTGGCTTTTGAGAGGATGGCCGACAACCATGTCGTCAGCATATTTGACAAACAAACATTAATTTGGAGATCGTAGGTCATCAGTTGGAGGAAAAAAATGAGGGGATAATATAAACCCCTGCAGAACTCCACAATTGTTGGGAAGGATCGTGGATTTTCGCTTCCCGCTCTGAACGAATTGGGTGCGGGAAGTAAAATAATCCGTAAGCCAAGAGACGGCCTAGCCAGGAGAGCCGCATGCAGAGGTTTTATTGCGAAGAAGATTTCGCGGGATCATGTTGTAGGCTGAGGAGTTGTCAAGAAAGGCACATGCGTATGAACGACATCACTTGTCCAAGTCCCTAAGCGCAGAGTGGAATACCAGAGCAACAGCATCTAGTGTACTATGCCTAGCCTTATATGCAAACTGCAAGGGAGCAGAAAATTGGATGAAAAAGGATTAATGATGTCCAAAGCTGCTTGTTTTGTAAGCTTGAGGAGTGCAGAAGAGCAGGCAATTGGGCGAAAGGATTTGGGACCCGTTGAAGTGTTTCTTTTTCGGAATAGAAGTGATTTTGACCGAACGCCAGCCGTCAGAAATCTTGGACTCCATGAAAGATACATTAATAAGATGTGCCAAGGCAGATGCTAATTGAAAAGAGCAAGATTTAAGGAGAAATGGGGAGACGCCATCGGGTCCGGCAGCTGTTGTACCTTTGACCTTGTTGAGGTGTTTCATGACTGTTTCCACGGACACTGGAGAGAAATCACTTGGTGGTAAGGAAATATCATTTGTCGGGAGGTAGGAGTTGGTGATAGTGTGGATTAAGTTTGAGTTTAAGCTGTTTAGTTCAGCATCAACATGTGCCAGTGTATTGTACTGACCAGTGAGACGTTTGAGACTCTTCCATATTTCGGAGGAAGGGAGAGGAGCGGAAGATGTAGAAGAAGTAAAAAACTGACTAACAAAAAGGTCCTTCAGCCTGGAAATCTCACGCTTTATCTGGACGTTCAGATCCTTTAGTCTTTCTCGCAGACCTAGTTTATAGAACAATTCCTTTTGACATCTCGATGATTTTACATGGGGAGAAGATATTCGGTCAGGTCGAACCATGACAGTGTCAAGAGGACAGCAGACGTTAAAAATATCGTTTAAAAAATTACCCAGATGTCTGCAGCATGATTCGACATCTAAGTACTCTAGGAGGTTAGAAATATTGCCAGATATGACGGTCTAACTCTTAGTTCCCTCTCCAGAATTACTAACAGCCCAGGATCGACTAAATCCCAGTAAGCAGGCAGGTGTATTGTATCGCAAACAATGTCTTAACTGATCTCTAATTAACATGGGACAGACGAAGCATGCTGGGTTTGCGCATACACGAACACAAGTCGGCTGTTCGACGGAGTGATGAATCTTCGCATGTGGCCGCCCACACGTAGGAGACGGGTCACGAGTTCAACTTCACAGCTGCGAGAATAATTTCCTACGCAAGCAGCAAGACGGGCCGATAACTTATTGAAGCCTGGTCGTCGGATGACAACTCAGTTAACCGATGCATTGACCTGGCACCCTCATATGTTGCCCTGCGCAGATATCTCCAGACTCACGGCACTGGCAGTTCTGTCCCTCGCTCCCTTCCTACCCCCTTCCATATGACTTATGATTGACCTTTTCCATCGAATATTGGTTGTTCTTGTTGCTGATTTTATTTCTGTAAATATTCCCACCCACCATGCTGATCTCGCCCACTAACACATTCTAAAAAATCGACAGAAGCGTGTCAACGGCAATAAACCACACAATTATTTATTGACTTATGCCCGTTTAAATATTGGCTGTTGTGTGCACACGCCAGGACTAGCCCACTTACATATTTTCGTTTTCCCTACACTGACGATGGGCTGCTGCAGGAGCTCGAAAGCTCAGGCTAATAAAATGATTATGCTTGCGTTCGAAAATTCTTTTTATGAAAATAAATACGGTCCTGGTATACGAAATTGTGCCTCAATTCGTAAGACTTATATTGTCCATCCACGAATCCTAGCTAATAAACATCCAAAATTCTGAAAGAACTCTTTTCTCAGCCCTGCCTTATATATTGTGTGCGTCATTGGCACTCATCAAGCAGAACGTTTGTCATATATTTGATTAATCGGCAGACAGCTTGATAAGGGATGGTTAACTGTCGTGATGAATCGACAGGACTATGATAAGAAAGCTGTAACTCGTCTCAACCAAAGAGAACAGCAGGAAACTCATAATCCAAAGTTGCATACATCCCACTGACTGAACTTATCAAGAATGTGATCATGGTGAACGAATGGTGCCCAATTAAAGTATCCCATACCGCTCTGGCTTGATTATGTGGTATGCCAAAAATGCACAAATCAAATGGTACAGCACGACGAACCGTTTCCTTTTACTCCAACCCTTCTTTGAAGTTGGCAAAGGGGATGCACACAAAGGCGAATTTTCTACAAGGCAATTGGAATAACTCTGGTTACTCGAAATCTTGATTCGCTGAAGGATTTAGAGACCAGATGCTTTAACTCGACGAATTCATGGTTTGTTTGATCTCATTGCATTAATGACATCTAAACCCAACATCTCGCGCACGAAGTCTTGCACATGAAAATTGAAGAGTTATATAAATAGGTCCAAAACCGAATAAAAATTGAACATAAGGTCATTCTTATTGAAGAATTGCAAACAGTATAATCAGAGAATTTAAAAGTCCAGTTTGTTGAGTAAACGTGTACTTTCAACAAATTCTCGTCAGGGCTTACATTTATATGGGAACTGGATGTGAGTTTAAACGTGTTCGTCTTTTTGGACCAGTGAGTAGTGGAATAGGAGTGGGGCTCGATAAGCAAATGCTGGTTGTAAGGGTAGGGTTTGATGGAGCAGTCAACGGTAGTGGAAAGGGGAGGAGAGAGGAGGGAATCAGACATAGCGTGGATGACTGCATCCTGCTAAGTGACTTTGGGCCATGTCAACTGTATGGCTTGCAGGAAGTTCCTTTGTGCGCACAATCCTAGCTTCACCAGCCTGATAGCAGTCGCTTCTGATGTTGCTTGCAAGCGTTGACCCAGGGCCTTCGGATAATTTGGGGAAACCATGTAGAATAGGCGCCAACTTCTACGACCACCCTGCTCCACAGGAACCAGTGACATAATAGATGAACATTGAAATGGCATGAGCTGGTAACCTTTTTTTACCATTCCTATGTAAGATAAGGTTGGTTGAGAATAATACCTGAACTCTGGCTGCTGGGACGGATCTTGCAATGGCTTGGTCAAGGCGTCTTTTCAAAAGTCACTTTTGTTACCAAAAAAATCCAATTAACCTTTGCCGGAGGTACCTAGGAAGTGTTTCGCCTCCCAATATTCAGCTGTGTGGCAGAAATACTCCCGAAAAGGCTAGAAAATATCGGCCTTATACAGCATAAGCATGTATGTTGCGGTCGTTCCGCTTACCACACGTGTGTGGCTGCAAAACTGCCGTTGCATGTTCAGTGAAAGATTTTCGGAAATACGTTTCACGCTGGAATAAGGACAAGAACAGCAACTATCTTACCATTATGTCCAACTCAGGAGTACAGCCGACTGTAAAATTGAGAAGAGGGTTTTACGTGAAGGCAATGAACCCAAAAAAACTTCTAAATTTACTCAGTATTCGGTTGTTACAAAAGAATCTGTATGAAACGCTATCTTAACGCATTCACAAGGTCTGCAGTAAAGCGGAGGCAAATTAGCGCTTGGCCCAATATCATGGCAACCGAATCATTCAGAATAGTGATCCGGAAGCATTTATAAAATGATGCCTACGATATACGCGCCAGAGTTCGTGCAAAATGCTGAAACAAAAGAAATACTGATAAGCTATTGCTCATTGGCATTGACTAAGGTTGTGACACTGATTATACCATAGTCATTTCTGCAGTTATTTTAGTCACCATATGATTTCTGCTCTTAGCCAGCTTATTTGTGACCACTTAAAAACCGCTTTCGCTGTAAAAAGTAACTTCTTAAATAATATGTGTTTCTCTTTTTTTATTTTGACTGCCATTATAAATTCAAATATATTTTTAAAGAAAAAATATACAAAAAAGGTATTTCTTGCACTTGTTTGGTAGAAACGTAAGCCCTCTTTAAAAATGTTTGCGTTATAAAAGGTGGTCTTTTTTTTAATTTTGTTTAATTATGAACTTTTTTACGGTTGTTATATGAACATCCATAATGCATATTAATGCTGCCTTAACTTTAAAAAGCATGTTTAACATCAACTGCATTATTTTGTGAGAATTGTTTAACTTTTTCTCAGGCTTAGGGCGAAACGTTCTTTTCCCTTAACAAGATGAACATTGTGCGTAGTTTCTGACCCTGAATAAGAAAGAAGCTGTCAGTAGGTTTCGCAATTATTCGGCGATTTGGAACTGTTTTTAAAACCAAAAGACATCCTTTTTTGAGAATGAACAGGGTGGAATGTGCTACCAGAACATTCTAAGAAATATTTTTTTTCGTTGACTTATTCAATTTAAATATATTAAAATACACTCGGACGGTCAAAATCAATTAAAAACGCATACTTTTTCCGTAGTTACTTTTTACATTACATACATTATGTAAGTGGTCAAAATGAAACTCATACAAAAGCGCGCATTCTTCCACGACTTTAATATTTTTTTGGAATAGCACACATGGTTATCAGTTTCACAAACTGATTGCATGCCATTACGCAAAAAAGTATCTATCGTTTGCATATGTTAGCATGTTGTACGAATACTGGCAGGTACCATGTATATCGCTGCTTGGTTTTTCCTTCAGAATAATACTTTGGTAAATCATTTGTCACATTTCGTCTTCATGATATATCAAAAGTACTATTAGTAGCATTAAAACCCTCAATTAACTACAATAGTGCATACTTATGTTGTTCGTCGTCCACACAGTTTGGTTTAAAGCTGATATTCTAATTATCGTGTATGGCTGGTGTTCTTAAAGTTTTACCAACTTCGACATCGTTTCGCTATTGATTTTTTGAACCCCAGATTCGCGTCCGATTACATTTGGCAATAAATGACCACATATTAAAAATTCGTTTCAAATTATCTCTTCCTTTTTTCGAGGTATTTATAATGCTGCTACAGTAACTTTCTCTTTGTGTCCTTGCCTATTTATCCGGGAAGAATTTCGATAGGTCAGGTGAATGCAATTCTCGACCAAGTGACCACATACACTGTTTTTGTTTTACAAGTCTATTTTCCACTTCCTGTGTTGCCTTGAGCCCAAAAATGATTTTCTCTGTAATTATTAACGGACATGAAATGAGACTAATGTAAAGCTCCTTAAAGTATTATTTGACGCGAGATACATTTTCATTAGGGCAAAAGAAAGTTAAACTGTAGATTTTTAGCTTGATTTAAATAAATTTAGCAATTCTGATTCCTGGGTTCACTCTCTTATTCCCGACTTGACCTTTGCTGTATATAGTTGCCATTGCTACTGAAAACGACATGCTGAAATAACATTGCCTGAGCATGTTGCTATCCTCTGAAACTTTAAGCTTCTTTTTCTGCCTTCGCCGTTCATAAAGAAAATAAGCAATCTTGACCGTGTCTCTCATTCATCTTAGCATCCCGACAATTAACATTAGGTCTAAAAACTCTTAAGTGCAGTTGACATGATTGTATATGCTGTCAAGGTAATCTAAGATAAGTTTTATTTCACGATAAATGGACCGACAGGTTAACAAACATAGGCGAAACTTTCGAAATTAGTAGACGCCATTCGCCTTTTTAACTCTGTATCAATATAATAGCCCAATGATTAGAAACGATATCCCATTTCCAACCCTCATTTTAAAAGTGATCGCACAATCATTCATTATAGTCTTCTATTTTCACCCCCTGTACTACAGGAATTAAAGAATAACCATATCGTTCCTACGCATATTAAAATGTAAGTATTGAAAAATTTCTGAAGGACGTTGGCGCAACTTTTAGTCTTCACAAACGATCAGTGCATGCTAGCATGATAAATAACAAAACCTAACCAAAAAACTTTTGAATTCATTTTAAGACGTTCTTTTAACCAAAGGCTCTTTTGAAAAAAATTCTCGTTTTTCCATTAATCGACAGGGGGGCACTAAAGTACTCTGAGCATCATTAAAGAGGTGCATATCCAGGAAACTGAATGATCAAGGAAATATTTAAATTAGTTAAAATATTTGATCACACTAGGTAAGCGAACGAAGGCGCTAGCCATTATTGGCCCTTATATTGTCCAACTCATTCGTTTTAAATCAGAATTGATTGCCATAAACAATGATCTTTTAAAAAAACATATAATCCTTACCTTTTCTTGTAATTCCTCATCATCCATTGGGATAAAAAAATAAAAATATTGAGAAAAATTTTAAAAAAAATATTAAACACAGCGAATTTTTTTTCAGAAAAAAAGACACCTTAACACAAATCAAACTATTTACAATGTCCACGCTATCAAGTGCTTTGGTAAGTACTAGGTCTAAGCAATAAGCTTGTTGCCCTTCGCGTAATCTGGTCGGATATATGACGTTTTGCGTTAGGAAAAATGCCTGTACTGTGCGCAGGAGTCGTCGATCGAAATTTACTTCTCAGCCGGGCGCAGATCTCACATGCCAGTCGATATGGGGGGCGTTAAAGTCTCCCATGACCACAACATCGGATCTCGTAGCAATTTATTCGACTCTTTCTATCAGACTATTGTCTGACTGTTGGTTGCTTGATGTTGGACGGTAGACCACCATGATGTCGAGGGACTGTGACCCCGGTGTTCTCACAGTGAAGCATATTGCCTCTATATTGCCCGAAATGTTTTCGGATTTGTCGGACACGAGCAGGCCATGTCTAACATAGAAAAGCACACCCCCACTTTGACGCCCGACTCTATCATTTCGGAAAATTTGAAACCCTGGGAGATTAATTTCCTGGTCGCCTACCTTTTTGGACAACCATGTTTCTGTTATGCAGACGACGTCTGGTTACAGTTGGCACGTAATAATCTGAAGCTCATCTTATTCGGAGAGCAGGCTTCGTGCATTGGTGTGCATGCACTTTAGTTTCTTTGTACGGTGAAATCCGGTTGTGACAGTCCCTTCGTGACCATCGTTCAGAGTATTACGGTTTGGTTCAATGTTTTCTTCTAAATTATCTCCCCTTTGAAGATTTCAGGCCTTCCTCGCCATGCTTGTTCCTCGACTGTATTTCCTCTACTAGTTCTCGGCGTTTCAGCCGTTCCTCCAAGGAGAAGTCCGGTTAAAAAAAACCACCTTATGCGCGTGACGTAGGTAAGTTTTTTTAGACAGGATTACCTGAACATGTTCCTTGTTTTAACATATAATATTTAGCGGTCTGGGTTGAAGCATTTCTACAGTATCTGCCGGCATTTTCCCAATACGAAATGACCTCAGCACTTCAAATTCTTTTCCTGACGGGAACAGATCGCTCAAGACATCGTTGAAGAAAACCAAGAGTGGATCGTTCTGATCGTTTGAGCTGTCTCAAATGGCTTCTTTTAACCCCTGTATCACAAGACAGTATTCATGATCCTCTCGGTTTCGTGTGCCCTTACCTGAGGTTTTAGCCACCTTTTCTGCAGTGGGCCTGGAGCTCAAACTGTGTGGTGTGACTGCTTGGTCGTCACAACTGTCTGAAGTTGCTTCTTGCAATCCCTGAACAACAACACCCTGATCACCCTCCTGTTGGGAGTCCTAAGGTATGGTTTTGGCCTTCTTTGCTGCAGTCGGCCCGGAGCTCGAACTGTGTGGTGTGAATGCTTGGTCGTCAGAACTGTCTGAAGTTGCTTCTTGCAACCCCTGAACAACTACACCATGGCAACTCTCCTGACAGGAGTCCTGAAGGACAGTTTTGGTCACCTTCTATGTAGTGGGCCTAGAGCTCGTACAGTGATCATTTTGAGGTCAATTTGACTCGATTAATAGTATGTGTATGCTCAGAAGGAGTAATTGTACAGAAATTAGCGACTAAAATGGTATGGACAGTGTGTTTCATAAATCCTTTGCAGTCTATCGTCTCCCTCCTCAAGACAATATTCATGTAGCCATGATTCGTATCTGGCATAACGACGGACACCTCATTGAATATAGGAGCATTTAAACTCTGTTGCTGTTCTCCGCGAGGGCGTTTATCGGCACCTATGACAAAGGCGAAACCACGGAAAGCATGCATCACCAAGGCGGACTTCAAACTGTTAACGTAGCTGTTGCGTTGGTGTAGCATGTATTGAAAGGTCAATATTATGTGATGCTTTGCAGCTGTTTAGATATCAACCTGCAATAAGAAGGAAATAGAAATACAGCATACTAGACGGAAGAGACGCAAACACAGCTACATTTCATTCGAAACATTTTAAGGCATATGTTTGCGGACACTAGCATTGAAATAATGGACAGATTAATTTGATTGCCGATACAAGCCGCATATTTACAACTTGACTAATGAGAATAGTCAACGGAGTAGAAATTACTGTTCCATTAAGTGCAAACGAAAACTCATCTTTAGTCGACCAGCACATATGGACAGTTTTTCGCCGCTGCTTGGCAAATTCCCTTTCTGATTTAATAGACCAATTTGGAAGGTCAATCTGACATCAATGTAAAAACATATCCACCGACGTCACAGTAAGAAGCAATGACTGTTCCATGCGGGCTGTGTGATGCTGGCAAAGGACCACAGGAACAGGCCAGAAAAGTGGACGCTTGGACGTGTTCACCGGAAATTTGGTGAAACGCAGTCTACATGATTCAGATCGGCTCAGGCATTTGGTTGCACCATGACAGTCAGTTGGAGCAAACATAATGTTCTAAACTATTAATGAACAGACTTAGCTACACACTGACTGAACTGAACTGAAGTCTTCTATAAATTAAAGGTAATTTACGCGTATATCCCCATCTTTGCATCACCGTGTTGTGTGCAAGAGATGGACATGCTCGAAATTGACCGTCACACTGCTGAACCAGCCCTACCTTCTAGAGCAGGCAATTTGACCTATCGAAGAGGGTTAAGGCTAATAAAGTTAACTCGAACGGCTCTAATCTTCCAGGCCCGGTTCCTTGGGAAACAAGCTGAGCCTTAGAAAGACTAGAGGTATAGGGACAGTATATTCTATAGAGAAGAATTGGAGAATAGATAGAAATATGTTTGAGTCGGTGTGGTGCAGGTCTGCACCCGAGCGGGGCAATGTTCGAAGTATTATATAATGGCAATACTCCGAGCAGCCAGTGAAAGCTACAAATATCTTATGCAGCTTTCAAGGTGATTAGTAAGACAGCGTGAGGTTAGGCATTGGCAAGGGCGTGAATAAGATCGCGCTCGACAATGAGCGAGGGGTTGACAGGGTACGGCCGTTTATACAAGAGCGCACATGAAGGGCACTCACCACGACTGCTAACTTGGCGATGTCAGCACGATAACTCAGCGAAAAAAGAGTTTACGTAGACATTTAAAAAAAATCAATTTTCAGACATTTGAAGCAGCGACTACATCAAATGTCTTAGCAGGTAATGCTTAATAAAAATCCAGTGCTACGGTCAGGGCAGGAATACAGATGCGAGCCATCCAAATTTGCATTTTCTGTGAAAACCTTGATCGGCCTGATTTTGGAAATGCCTATGAATGAATCACATGTACTTTCTTAATCTTCTAGCAGGGCAAGAGCACCGTCCTCCGAAAACTTGACTGTTTTCGTAGCTGCACATGGAGTTCACATAAGACGGTCCTGTGGGTGGTTGTGTTATACTCCAGAGCTCAAAGACAAAATTAAATTTTAAGGCATCTGGGGAAGCTTTACAATAATTCATGGTGACGTAAAACCAAACGAGTTCAGGTAGATCTTAATCGCGTGTCGTGAATAGAAAGTACATCAACGCAGACTGCTAGGGAATGTGCAATTATATTAAAGAAACTGGCGGAATGCGTATACTTGTAAGTCCATTAGCTGCACTGAAGTCAGTAGACGACGCTTGGCTACTCCTGGTTAGGAATAGGGTATAATGGCTGCATTAATTGTTGACGGATTGTGCAGGAAGGCTAATGGGCAACCCCATTTCAAAAGGCACCAGAAAGCTAGCCACAATTTCGGAGATTTCTTTGATAAACGGGATACCCCGTCACGACTTTGATAAGCAAGCTTCTTCGGTCCGCATTTTGTGTGGCATTCGAGCCCGTTCAAAAAACGCTCGTGGATTTCCGTTTGTTCTCAAAGGTTCCCGGATGAGCTTTTTTAGGGGCTAGCTCCACACAAAATGCACTGGTCAACGCTTGTCGTGACTAGCTCAAGTCAAAGTACAATAAAGGAACGCTTGCTGCTTCCGGCCTTTGGCAAAAAACCAATCATAGGTCGGCACAGACAGGAGCTCATGTGATGACTGCCGAGCAGACATCACTTCAGATGCCGTCCACTGGCTTGCGGTTGTGCGGTTGTCCAATAGTCAATTTATCACTTATGATGCTCGCATTCATTCTGTGTAGAATATATTCTTCCAACTACTCTGGCCTTCCCATGACTACTCTCATCCTTTGAGGAAGTGGGCCTGAAGACTGCAGTTGCTAGTGATAACTCACGTAACCCTTTGCGATATTTTTATCCCGGTTGGCAGCTGGCGTGCTGCAGTGTGGTTTTTACTCACCAGTATAGTGTGTTTATCTAACTTTGCTTGTGTTGCAACGAATGATAGCTATAGTAACCCAATATTTGTGACGTGTTAATTCGTTCAGCGTAGACCGACGTCGCCAAGTTGCCACCTGGTTAGCGGCATACGAGAATGTCCATGAACGGAAGTCTGCGCAGCCCCTGTTCCCCCAGGGTAAACCGTTTATCGGGAAAATTAATTTCAGTCGTTCGCTGCAGTAGTTAACTATATTTTTAAACGTAGCGTGCCCACAATGTTGGCTAGTACTTTCCATACAACCGTCTCTCGAGTTTTTGCAGTACAATTCCGGCTATGAGCCCAGCATTTGGAGACCCCATTAAATTGCATTTCATTTGTTCGTACCAGGTCCCTTCGAAGGTTAAGTAGGTCCTGAGGCAATGCTCTATGAGTTCAATGATAGCCTTAGCCGTGGGTTGAGCATCTTTCTCATTTTGATTCTGACTTATGAGGTCACGGATGGTTTTGACAGCACGCGCCTGTGGTATGGACGTGAAGAGTGAGGTGACATGAAAGGAAAATACCCTTTCACTTGGTCCACTTGTGATCGTCTTTATGCTGTCGAAAAATTGTTCTGCCAACTGAACGCAGCTTTTGAAAAAGCCAATTTTCCCAGCCCGTAAGTAAGCGTGTCTCGGAGAGAGATGATTGGCTGTAGCGGTACTTCTGCTTTGTGTAATTTTTGGAGGCCGTAGAACCGTGCCATAGCTGTTTCGGTGGGCTTTGACATGTACCAGTCCTTGATGGTTATCAACCTTTCTTTCGTTAGTTGACCTTGGGTTTTGCTTAATGCAGAGCGTCTGCAAAGAATGTTGTTGTAGTGTAAAGTTTCAGAGCTAAATTATATCCAGTCTTGGCTTGGTTACCAGCAAACAGTGTTTCAGAAACCGTGTACTTATTGCCAGGGCAATCTGATAGTACTTATGATATATTTTGCCATTATCAACTGGTCAGAGCCCCATTATAGGTGGCAAAAACTCAGTCTTCATTCAGGTGTACCGTAGGGCACTAAGTTTGGCGGACCACAGCGTAAAGTTCGGTTTGACCTCATGTCGCTTGCTATTGGCGATAGATTGCGCGGACACACTCGTAAGCTACGTATGACTGGGGGAAGATTGAACACACGAAAATTCTCCTTTTCGAAGAGGGTACTCCAGGCCCGGAATGTTCTACGCACATAAATTGTCATGTCCCCCTCTATCGACACGTTTAAGATGCAGTTGGGTCAGCATAGAAAAAGACATTATGTGTAATGAGACGAGCAAATTATATTTAATTCTAACTGTTTTGTTAAAAAACATACTGCTCGCTACTTTCAGTAATATTTTAGTTTCTGCTTGCAAGTTTCGTCCTGTGATTCGCATGGGCATACGATGGGGCGCTTCTCCGACACCGTGATCACTACAGTCATCTCCCCGTGTGACCATTGGGATATGGACCAACCGCGATGACCTCCTCCCGACATTATCCAAACACTTTCAGCAGCAGGATATCTGATTTACATGTTCCCCTCACCCCCCCCCCCACAGGCGACAGTTTTTCTCCTTAAAATCCCACAAATGGCCTTCCAAACTAAACTTATGAATGATGCCTAAGGAGTTTTTTAACTGTCTGCCCCCCTACCGCAGTTCCACTACTGGCAACGCCACATGTTCTGCGTAATAGCTATGTACAAAGAGGAAGTTCAAATATTGTTACCTATATTTCTTTAATTAAACTGAACTGAACCTTTGGGCAAATTTTTCATCTTACCTTGTTAAAAAGTAATATCCTACTAGAAACAGAAAAGTTCCTTAACTTAAATTGCTATTCACCATACACAGGTTTTACCAAAAACTGAATGAAGATGGATGCAGTCAGGCGTTTTGCCTTCAATTCGGAATCACTTAATTCTGTGTGCCCGCATTTTCTGAGGTAATATATATTCTCAATTTCCGAAAAAAATTGAATGTGAACCACCATATATTTTTGGTGGGATCGAGCGGCTTTATATGATCCCTTGCAAATAAACATACAACATTTTAAAAAAAATATCGACTATCAGCGAATGACTGTTTTAATTATCTTGCAAGGTTTTTTAGATCATACCAGAGTAAGTGCACACGTAATTCATCTCATATTGACTACAGTAAAACCAGCAGAAAATCCCTGGGAGCATATAGGCAGCATGTTTTCATGTGCGGTGCCGTAAACCGGTTTTCGATCTGTTCTTGTTCCGAATTACTTTATTGTTATTTTTCCTCAGTTCTTCGCCTTTGCTGTCCTTAATGTGTGTTTGGATGTGCGTGCAGAAGACAAAATAAATACAGGATTGTACAGGCGTCAGGTCAACCGATTTCACTGACGCTGCTTTGCGTCCTGACTACGATTACCCGTCTGCATCTGAAATGCACGGCCTACAAGTTGTCAAGATCTACAAAAGAGATGGTTGCAATTCAGTGCTTCCATCGTGGTTGTGATCTTTGCGAATACTTTGGTCTTTAGACCACCAAAGTCTTTGCGACTGACGAAGACTCCAAGAAAGGAAAACTGGTTGTTCTTTTCTCCCTCCATCGTAAGTTAGATGTCCGGGAAGATGCTGTTTGGACGTTCCTTGAACGTCAGCACCTGTTTTCAAACGCGAACTGTGTACTATGACGGAACTTCACGAGCTGCAGGATTTGAGCATGTCCAGGGCAATTCTCTTAATCATCGAATTTGTTTTGAAGGAGTCATTTGATGGTCATAGGAACCAGATCATGAAATATGGAAGTAAAAAAGTAACGTGACATATAAGAAAACCATGAGCTGATGGGTGAGGACAGCACACAACTTTTTAAGCAGAGAGTGCTTAAACGAACTCATGACGAACAAGCAATTCATGAAATGGCACTGGAGAACAAATTTCACAAGCTGCAAAACTCAACGTCATCCAGAAACGACGTACTGGTACACAACCTGTCGTCGAAAGAACTGCCGAAGTAGCAAATACAAGGTCTACAGCACACAGCCTCATTCAAAACGGCTGATGCAAAACCAGCTAACATTATTTTAGCTGTGAAATCAGTCATCAATCTAAGATAAGCGATAAAGGAGACGAAGAACCTTATCCGACACCAGGTTTCGTCTCTCCTGATGGCTAATCAACCGCAAGAAGTGCTCATCGAGTTTAAAATGCGTTTAAGAACGAGCACTCAAGGCCGACCGGACACTGTCCTCATTCCAGACAACAAAGAACGTTCTACGGTCATATTGGACAGAACCTACTATCTTCAGAAAGCGAAACATTTATTGGAGGATTATCAGTGTCATGTTCCCCGTGAAACCAATTCCATCAAAAAGCTAACACGCGAAATCAATATGACCCTGTTGGCTCTATAGAACTCGGGCGAGAAAACACCGTCTGACCGACGCATGGCGAGGGCACAATAAACGGCCTTTGCTCGCTTCTATGGCCTACACAAAGTGACAAAGGAAGGCTCTCCTCTTCAACCTAGCGTTTAAACATACGGATGAGCAAAATGGCTGTTTTGGCGTCTCAAATTTCTGACCGCTGATCCAGAGACCACAGTCCGCTTATCTAAAAAATTCTTGGAGAAATCCAAAGAGGAAAGTTCTTTGCCAATTCATACCATTGTTTTCTTCGATGTCGCGTCCCCTTTAACTTCTATTCCTCAGGATCTAGCAGTAAAGACCGTCGAATTACTCCTACGAAACAAATACAATGAGACAGAGAATCACAATGGACATGCTCAAATCCTACAGCTTATTATGTTTTTTCTCAAGACATACTTCACGTTTGATAGAGCAAGTAACAACCAGATGGAAGGCACACCAATAGGTTCACTTACTTCGTGACTTAAAGCCTAGGCGATCGTAAAACGTCTGACATCGCTGGCCTTCAAATAACACAAACGTAAGTGCTAGCGCGGTGTGCGGATGAAACCGTCTTCATAGAACTGGATCAGATATCCACGCCCTAGGAACGTCTCTACAGCGTCTTCCTTATATCGAAATTAGGATAGAGGAAAAAGAGAACAACCAGCTGGCCTTCCTTGATGTCCTCATCTGTCGCAAATATTGTGGTGGTCATAATCCTAAAGTGTTTGGGTAAGTGACAAAAACGATGTAAGTACTCAATTGCAAGAGCAACCATCCAATCAGCTACAAATGCAGTTGCGTAAAGATCCTTTATCGACAAGTTAAGACAAACTTCCGCGATTAAGGGGATAAAGTTGCCGATGTAGAATATATCTGACGGGTGTTCAGGGAAAATGGTCACCCGTGCAATTTCGTCAACCGGTCCTTGTGTAAACGAGATGGTGTACAAAGTCGCATCAATGCCCACATTTGGCGACCAATCTCGATCGTCACAAACATTTCCGGACATGTCGGCCGCCTTCTCGCACCACTTGGATTTGGAGTCGCGAACGAGTGAGTGGCAGTCATAAGGCGTCAACTAATGAAACCTAAAGGCTCACTGCTAGGGCAAGTAACATCTGCAGTCATCTACAGAACCTGGTGCAATTGCGGGTTATACAAATATCTCCCGGAAACTAACAGGCCTTAACAGACACCAATTGCCGAACCCGCGACAGCAGTGCGTCGAAATGAAGCGAATGCTCAAGTTGTGGCCCATTCGATGAGACCAGTCCACACATCCAAAGATTATGAAGCCGAAATTCTTACAAGAGGGGAAAATCGATTTAGCCGATACTTACTCGAGACATGGTTCATGGGCTTCAAATCCATAAATAAGTTTACGATTTGCCCAATTTATATGTCGTGCTAAAATTCAATTTGGCCAAAGCACTTCGCCGCTTGGGGAACTGAAAGGCGACCGCCACACCTTACGCCAACACCAGAGGAGCGTAGGAGGTATCGATTGTGGTGTTGTAGGATGCCAACGGCAATTGATGGCTCTACTCTCAAGGATGTTTGTCCGCTTCTACGCAAATTGTATAGTGAACGGCCTGTGGTTCGTGATCAGCTGCACTGTCATTATCCATGCTGGAATTTGGCATGATGAATGAAGATACAGAGGCGCCTTCAAGCACCATCACCAAGGAACTAGATGCCCAGGAACTCATCACATCGCAGTCCACCACGTTGACCGCGATTCTGGAGGTCACTTCCCACACGTTGGCCAGAAATATTCTAACGCACAGGGGTCAGTTTTTCAAGACAGAGAGAACCATGATTTGTGATCGGTATCTTATAAACATCGCAACTTGTACTAGTGAGGTATGTATTGTTTCTACTGTCTCTGATGATGGGTTTGCGAAGAAATCCGTAATTTTCATCGTTTAAAATACTTGGCTCACCAACCACTTATCCCCTCACATTTCAGCAATTTTTTTAGACACTGGGCTCCCAATCTTACTGGCATGTGTTGGTGATTGCAGTCATACACCGGGAATGTCCAGGCAAACACTTTTCTAGTCGTTATATGGGTTGCTACTTAAAATGTATAGCCAGGGTCTTTTACTTTGTCTTGGAAAGGGAATTCCCAAGCCATGCCTATAGATCCTTTTTTTTGTCTGGTTATTGGTTTTGGTGAATCTGAACGCTCCGCAGCCCATTCGTAGCGTCTCTAGGCCAGGGATACAACCAGTCATCAATTCAACCTTTCTAGAATGTTACGCACTTAGAGAAGCTCTTAAAGTACGTGCGCCTTCCTTTTGATGTCAGTGTGGTCGGCGTTTTCATAAAAAAAATCATTGGTGCAAATTGAACAGGTTTTATAGAGTAATTTTCTTATTTGATATGGTTAAGGATTGGCGACCTCTGCTACAAATTCGCAAACGTGCCTTACTTTTGAGAATATAATTTGAATCATCGCTGTCTGCAATTCTTCGCCAAAATGGAAACCTTTGCATGCCATGTAACGGGTGTAAGCATATTTTCTAATGTGACTAATTTTTGGTGGATTTTAAATCCGATTACTAACGCATATATTCAAGATGTGGGAAGTCTAGCAACCTTTTAAAAGAAAAAAATGGAAAACATAAAATTGTTCTGGATAAAAACTCAATAAGCCTTTACATTGTTGCAGTACTTAGCTAAACAATATATGTGGTGTGGTAAAATAAATTGTGCGGTTTCAGGCCAGTGGGCATAGGGGAGGAATCGGCCTCAAAATTCTGATCGATTTTTTTGTGGACTCGAAGCCGTGGTAGGCGACATACTTTGGGCTGATTGAATAGAAGCTTTCGGCAACGGTCGCATCGGCGTCGCGATGAGTTACAATTGGGAGCAAACAACGTGTCGCGTAGCCTGATGGTGGTAACTTCTGCCTAGGCGAACAAATGTTGTCCAAGAAATGTCCAGTAGCTTCAAGGCACATTTTAAAAAAATGTTACGAAGGCTTCTCGAGTATCCCCACTATGGTTTGAGTTTACCAGGTGGGCTAGAATTGAACTGTTTACAGGCTTTATTTGGCCCTTCCCTGACTATGATGTTTTTTGCTCTCGTACTTCTCTGGACCAACGCCGGAACGACAGACAAATATATCCTCTCCCACGAGAGCAACTGAATGAAAAGAAACACTCGAGCGGTGACCATGGCTACCAGTGTAACCTTGGCCTCTCTGTATAGGATGATAGAAGTCGAGAATATAAAATTAGCATTGGTTGCTCGAAAGGTGGTTGCTACAGTTGGAACGAGGCACCTTCCTATAATTTGGCATGGT
>JAYGXS010000005.1:61083251-61125427 GCA_036362985.1 Ligula intestinalis
ACCATGCCAAATTATAGGAAGGTGCCTCGTTCCAACTGTAGCAACCATCTTTCGAGCAACTAAAGCCAATTTAATTATCTGGAATTCTCCCTTCCTATACCGAGGGGATAAGGTTACATTTATAGCCATGATCACCGCTAAAGGGTATTTTTTATCCATTGGCTCTCTTGGAACAGAATATATTGGTCTGACTTTCCGGCATTGGTCCAGAGGAGTACGAGAACACAAAATATCATGGTAAGGGAAAGGCCAAATAAAGCCTGTAAACAGTTCAATTCTAGCGCACCTGGTAAACAAAAACCATTGTAAGGATACTAGAGAAGCCTTCGTAACATTTTTTTAAAATGTGCCTTGAAGCTACTGGACATTTCTTGGACAGCGTCTGTTCGCCTAGGCAGAAATTACCGTCATCAGGCTACGCGAAACATTTTTTGCTCCCACTAGTAACTCATCGCGATGCCGATGCTACCGTTGCTGAAAGTTGCTATTCAATCAGCCCAAAGAATATCTCCTACCACGGCTTCGAGTCCACAAAAAAATCGATCAGAATTTTGAGGCCGATTCCTCCCCTATGCCCACCTGGCCTGAAACCGCACAATTTTTTTCTACCACACCACATATATTATTTAGCTAAGTAATACAAAAAATTTAATGCTTAATGAGTTTTTATTCACCACCAAAATTTGTATTCATCAATATATCTTTTAAAAGGTTGCTTGACTTCCCACATCTTCAATATATGCGTTAGTAATCGGCCTTAAAATCCACCAAAAATTAGTCACATTAGAAAATATGCTTACGCCCGTTACATGGCATGCAAACGTTTCCATTTTGGCGAAGAATTGCAGACAGCGATGATTCAAAATATGTTCTCAAAAGAAAGGCACGTTTGCGCATTTGTAGCATAGCTCGCCATTCCTTAACTATATCAAATTAGGCAAATTACTCTCTAAAATCTTTTCAATTTGAACCAATGATTTTTTATGAAAACATTAACCACTCGGACATCAAAATGAAGGCGCACGTACTTTTAGAGCTTCTCTAAGTGCGTAACATTCTAGAAAGGTTGAATTGATGACTTTTTGTATCCCTGGCCTAGAGACGCTACGAATGGGCTGCGGACCGTTCAAATTCACCAAAACCAATAACCAGACAAAAAAAGGGATCTATAGGCATGGCATCGGAATTCCCTTTCCAAGACAAAGTAATAGACCCTGACTGCAGATGTTTAGCAGCAATCAAAAGAATGCCTAGCAAAGTGTTGGTCTGGACAATCCCGGTGTATGATTGCAATCACCAACACGTGCCAGTAAGATTGTGGGCCCAGTGTTTAGAAAAAAATTGCTGAAATTATTGGAGGAAAAGTGGTTTGTGAGACAAGCATTTTATTTGATGGACGTTTCGAATTTATTCGTGAACTCAGCATCAGAGACAGTGGAAACAATATTTACCTCACTTCTACAAGTTGCGATGTTTATAAGATGCCTTTCACAAATCACAGTCCATCCTGTCTTTAAAAGCTGACCACCTGTGCGGGACGTGACCTCCAGAACCTCGGTCATCGTGGTGGACTGCGATGTGATGAGTTCCTGGGTATCTAGTTCCTTCGTGATGGTGCTTGAAGGCGCCTCTGTATCTTCATACATCATGCCAAATTCCAGCACGGATAATGACAGTGCAGCAGTTCACGAACCACAGGCCTATCACTATGCAATTTGCATGCAAGCGGGCAAATATCCTTGAGACTAGAGCTATCAATTGCCTTAGGCATCCTACAACACCACAATCGATACCTCCTACGCTCCTTTGGTGTTGACTTTAGACATGGCGGTTGCCTGCCCATTCTATAAGCGGCAACTTGCAATGACTAAATTGAATTTTAGGACCACATATAAATTAGGCAAATCGTTGCACTTGTTTATGGATTAGAAGCCCATTAAACATGCTTCAAGTAAGTATCGGCTTAATCGATTTTCATCTCTTGAAAGAATTTAGGCCTCATTATCTTTGGATGTGTGGACCGGTCTCATGGAAATGGCCGCAACTTGAGCATTTGCCTAATTTCGACGCACTGCTGTCGCGGGTTCGGCAATTTGTGTTTTGAAAGGCTTTTAAATGTCCCCGAGAAATTTTTTTTGCCCGCAACTGTACCAGGTTCTGTAGATGACTGCAGATGTTACTTGTCCTTTCAGTGAGCCTTTGACGCCTTATGATTGCCACTCGCTTATGTGTGACTCCAAATCCAAGTGGTGTAAGAAGGCGGCTGACATTTCCGGAGACCTTTGTGACGGTCGGGATTGGTCGCCAAATGTTGACGATGGGGCGACTTTGCACACCATCTCGTTTACACAAGGACCGATTGACGAAGTTTCGCAGGTGGCCATTTTTCCTGAACACACATCAGATTTATTTTACCTCGGCAACTGTATCTTCTTGTTCACGGAAGTTTTTCTCAACATGCTGATAGAAGATCTTTAAGCAACTGCGCTTGTGGCTGATTTGGTGGTTGCTGTCGCAATTCAGTACTTTCATCATTTTGCCACTTACCCGAATAATTATTCTCAAGGCAACCACTATATTTGCGAAGTCAAGATAAGCAAACAAAGGTTTTTTTAGAAAATCATCGTCAGGCCAGTACATTTGCAGGGTACTTTAAACTATACAGATGGTCGGAGTTAAATAAAGTAGCCTTATGATAATTCATCGCTTACGCTTCGCCCGCATGGCGAGGTCGGCGTGTATAGGTTCGTGAGTCCGGGGAGGGGAGGAGGGGTAGGTTGGGGGTAAAGAGGTTATGTTGTTCGGTTGATAAGAGGGCAGATGCATGGGAGGATAATTGCTGCTATTTGTGCGCAGCGAACGAATGTCACTGGGGTGTGGGGGCAAAGTGCAATCGTCACCTGGCGTCGGAGTCGGCCACGGAAGTGAAAGGGCTTTTGTTAGCGTCATCTGACAACACAACATCGGATTATCTAGCCGTATAGCTACTGCTTCGGCTGTTGCAAGCACCCTTTGGCGTAGGCCCTTGAAAAAGCTGGCTGGTATCAAGAAGCCAACCTGAAAGGCTTTGTTAGCATCGACTCGATGATTTGCATTGACGAGACGTGCGAAAATCGAACTCGAAATTGATCTAGTTTCATCTTTTCTCAACCAGGCCGGTATACGATCACGTACCCTCTCTTCCAGGCGGCTAGTTGTTCGGCCTTTGTATCTTGCTCCACAAGAGCAAGTGAAAGAGTAAATAACCCACATGGATGTGGCCTTCAATGGGAGTTGGTCTTTTCCTCCTAATCGTAGGAGAAGTGATTTCGTGAGGAACACCCGTAAGTTCGCCGCGGGAAAAGCGCTAATGATTGCGGTTCTTAGACGCCGTCTGACCAGCACGCTTGCTGCATCGCCTGAGAAAGGCAGTCTAATGAAAACGTTTTTTTTGTCTGCTGTTAAGGTATTAGGCTTTTTGGCTCGCTTGCCAATATTCCTGAGGATGAACCTCTCCGAGTATCCATTTTCGTTAAGTATCTGCTGCAGCTGTTGGAGTTCTGCTTCCACAGTTTTGGGAGAACAGATCTTTCATACTACAGCTGCTAATCCCTGGACTAGATTTCGTTTATATTTAGGGGAACAAAACTGTGAAAGTTGATGTATTGCTCCGTCTCAGTTTTTTTTCGAACGACTCTATGCAGGATCGATTCATCACCTTGCCTTCGCAGAAGGTAATCAAGAAACTAAATTTCATCGTTTTTCTCTGTCTCTGCAGTAAATTTGAGAAATGTGTGCGCGTTGTTAAACTTCGCGACCAGAGCGTCAGTGTCCGCGTTATAGTCGGTCAAATAGAAGATGTCATCAACATATCGACCGTAAAACGCAAGGTCATTGATAGTGTCCCTTAGACACGTTTTCTCGATCTTGCCCATAAAGACATTTGCTAGAAATGGGCCGAGTGATGAGCCCATTGCTACACCATCTATCTGGCTGTAAAATCGACCATTGCGGAGAAATCGCACATTTTGCGTGCATCTCGTAAATAGTTCTTTCAGGGTTTTCACGGGTAAACCTATCCGGTAGTTCGTGTCCTTAATCACGTCACAGAGGTAGTCAATGGTATCCACCACGGTTACGTTGGTAAAACGGGACGATACTTCCAATGAGAGCATATTACTTTCCCCAACATTCATATCCTTTATAGCCTCAAAAAACTCAACTGTGTCTTTCAATCTTCGGGGGTATAGGTCACTGCTAAATGATTTCAGCTTTTTTACCCGCCATTTGGCAATGGCGTGATAAGAGGAGTTCCTCATATCCAGCATAGGACGCAAGGGTAACCTCTATTTGTGGATATGAGGAACTTCCTTTATCCCGCCATTGCCAAATGGCTGGTAGAAAAGCTGAAATCATTTAGCAGTGACCTATACCCCTTAAGGTTGAAAGACACGTTTAAGTTTGTTGAGGCTGTAAAGGTGAAATTCTCAGACGCTAGTACACACGAAAAAGCAAAGGCTGAGTCACTAAATTCTATTTTATCATATTTGCTTTGATACTAGTATTGGAGTAACTTACAGCATAGTTAGAAATTAAACTAGCTCAGTAATTACGACTGCTCTTACTAACCATAAACAAATTTTCCACGTTACGACATTGATCTAGAAGTCCGTCAAAGTTCTGCTTATTAAATTCTAAAACCAATCGTCTTAAGTAAGGAGAATCGCCTTTAGCATATTCTTACATTAGCTAAGCGACGACTTAGGCTATCTGTCTCGTATATAAGGTAAAGCTTCACATCTGAATCCTTTTTTGCGTAAATTTTACTTGTCGTGCGAAAATAATGCAAACGAGAAGTCAAATAAAAAATTTACCGCGAGAGGGGCTCGAACTCAAAAGCCCTTCAACAGAAGACCGGAATGGTAACCGCTACGCTATTGCCGCACGCTGTGACGGGCAAACAAAAAGTCTGACTAATTAAGTACAATCGACGCACATCGATAACCGATGCGAAGGATATCATATTCTAGCCTCTAAGTATAGCAAACTTGAAGGCAAAATGGAAAATATGGAAAAAACTCCTCCAGCAGACCATCGCTGCGATGGAAAAAGTGATGGCTTCAATGCATACGCATGGACCGCCTAAAGAAGAACAAAGGATGCCTTTACCTGAAGTACAGGCCACCATAGTGGACAACCTAGACACCGGTGAGACAACTACAGACAGATCTGATGACCAAGCAGTCACACCATCCGTTTCGAACTCTAGGCCCACTGCAGCGAAGGTGACCAAAACTGTAATTCAGGACTCCCGTCAGGAGGGCTATCATTGTGTAGTTGTTCAGGGGTTGCATAAAGTAACTTCATACAGTTTAGACGACCAAGCAATCACACTACCTTGTTCGAGCTCCGGGCCGACTGCTGCGAAGATGACCAAAACCGAAATTAAAGACTCCCGACAGGGTGGTGAACATGTTGTAGTTGTTCAGGGGTTGCAAGGAGCAACTTCAGACAGCTCTGACGACCAAGCAGTCACACCACCCAGTTCGAGCTCCAGGCCACTGTAAAAAATGCTGCGAAAACTTCAGCTAAGGGTGCATGACACAGAGAGGATCAAGATTACTGCATAGTTTTACAGGGGCTAAAATAAGACTTTTCAGACCGCTCAAATGACCAAAACGATTCAGACATGGTTTTCTTTAACGATGTCCTGAGCGATCTGTTACCGCCAGGTAAAGAATTTGAAGTGCTGAGGCCATTTCGTATCGGGAAAAGGCTGGTAGATAGTGCAGAAATGCTCCAACCCAGACCGCTAAAAATCATATTTAAAAAGGAGGGACATGTTAAGGTACTCCTGTCTAAAAAACTAACCTACGTCACGCGCAAAAAGAGGTTTTTTTTTCAACCAGACTTATCCCTGGAGGAACGGCTGAAACGCCGAGAACTAGAAGCGGATTTTCAGTCGAGGAACAACAATGGCGAGGTAGGCCTGAAAATCTTCAACGGGAAGATAATTCAGAAGAAAAAATTGAACTAAACCGTAATACTCCGAACGACGGTCAGGAAGTGACTGTCGCAACCGGATTACACCGTACAAAGAAACTAAAGTGCATTTACACCAATGCACAAAGCCTGCTCTCCAAATTAGATGAGCTTCAGATTACTATTTGCCAAATGGAACCAGACGTCGTCGGCAACACAGAAACATGGTTGTCCAAGAAGGTAGGTGACCATGAATTTGCTCTCCCCGGGTTTCAAGTTTTCCGCAAAGATAGAGTCGGGCGTCAAGGTGGGGGTGTGCTTATCTATGTTAGACACGGCTTGATCATGTCCGACAAATCCGAAAACCTTTCGGGCAATACAGAGACAATATGGTTTACTGTTAGAACACCGGGGTCACAGACCCTTGACATCATGGCGGTCTGCCGCCACCATCGAGCAACCAACAGTCAGACAACAGTCTGATAGAAGGAGTCGAAGTAATTTCTAGGAGATCCGATGTCATGTTCATGAGAGACTTTTACGCCCCCCATATCGACTGGAATGTGAGTTCTGCACCCGGCTCAGAAGTAAATTTCAATTGACAACTCCTGCGCACAGTACAGGCATCTTTCCAAAAGCAACACGTCCTATATCTGACCAGATTACGCAAAGGGCAACAAGCTAATTGCTTAGACCTAGTACTTACCAAATCACCTGATAGCGTAGACATTTTTAATTGTTTACCACCTCTCCGAAAAAGTGATCGCGTAGTGCTACATTGGGAATATTCACTCTTCTCTGTGCTCGATCGTAGTGTGGTAACCAGACGCAACATCTGGAGAGGGGACTTTACACAAATGAAAACCGCAGTCAGCGAGATAGACTGGATCGAATGATTCACCGGGTGCGTTCTCGATGATTGGTTGGCATTCAAATCCGTATTACACGGACTAATTACCGATTGCTGTCCTATCACGGTAGAGAAAGTAACAAATAGGCCTCGCTGGCTACCACCGACGCTAACGAGGGAAGTCAACCCATAAGGAAGGATGTTCAAAATTTATCGCTGAGAGAGAAACCTCGAATCGTCTAATAGGTATAAGGCGCAAAGAAACACAGTTAAGAGCCTGATACGAATAAGCCGCCAAAACTTCGAGAGTAATCTAATAAACCGTGCAGTAGGAAACCCAAAGCTTTTCTACAGATACGTTAGTCACTGTACTCGAAATAGAGACCTTATTCCTCTGCTAAAAACAGACGACAGTGTAGAAATTTCCGAGATTAACGAAAAAGTGGAGCAGCTTTCCTACTTCATCCAGTCGTTCTGCGAGATCTTCTACAGCTTAAAGAAACGAAGTCGTCAGGTCCGGATGAGATACCTGCAAAGCTATTAAAAGAGCTAGCCATAGAGTTGGCGGTACCCCTGTACCTAATCTTCCGAGCATCACTCAATACTGGACAAGTGCCACCCAATTTGAAGGCAGCGTGGATCTCACCCATCCACAAAAGTGGGAGTCGGGCGACAGAAAATAACTATAGACTAGTCAGCCTAACCTCAATATCCTGCAAGCTTATCGAACGCATAGTCAAATGCAAGCTGATGCACTTTTTGGAGCAACATCAACTTCTTTCTGATAAGCAGCACGGATTCCGCAGGGGAAGGTCCTACTTGACCAATCTGCTCTATTGTCTAGAAAAATGGACCCAAGCGATCGATTTAGGGAATACGGTGCATACAGTCTTCGTAGACTTCAATAAGGCGTTTGACACGGTACCTCATCAACGTCTCTTATACAAGCTCAGCCGCATAGGGGTAAGGGGAAACCTTTTGCAGCGGATCGCAAAATTCTTCACCGGTCGTACCCAGATCGTTTGCATTGGCGAACAGCGGTCGGCGGAGGTATCAGTTGAGAGGAGGTTTCCACAGGATCTGTTCTTGGCCCTATTCTGTGCCTTATATATATTGATGACTGCATAAGCGGACTAGACTGCGGAATCGCAATGTTTGCTGATAATATAAAATTCCAGAAGGTCATACGCAACCAAGACGACGAATCAAACCTCCAGGCCAATTTGCATAGACTAGAGCAATGGTCGACCCTTTGGCTCATGCCATTCAATGTGGCCAAATGCAACCTAATGCGCTTTAGTAGAACCAGCACTACGCCTAGGAGGGTGTATTACCTGAATCACACGCCGCTGCCAGAGGTAGAGGCTCAGAAAGACCTGGGAGTGTGGTTCACGCCTTCACTGAAGCCATCAATCGACGTCCTGAAAGTGGCTAAATCCGCAATGCGGAGCTTGTATCTAACCAAGCGCGCTTTTGCTTAGTTTGACAAAGTTGTATTTCGCAAAGTATTCGGCACGTTCTTGCGACCTCAACTGGAATTTGCCATCCAAGCATGGAGACAATGCACAGCCACATACAGAAAACGTGAAAGGGTACAAAGACGCGCAACAAAATTAGTACGAGGCCAACGGAACCTCCCTTATGAGACCCGATTGGTAATTGTTGACTTCGTTCCTCTGGATTACAGGCAGCTAAGTGGGGACGTAACCCAGGCATTTCGCATGTTGCGTCATCAGGATTGCTGCCTCCAAACAAATGACTTCTTTGAGCGGGCCATCACCTCTGAGTGCGAGGACACCCCCTCAAATTACGTGTGACTTGGGCAAGACTTGACCCAAATAATTCTTTTTCTCTCAGAGGGTAATCCAGACATGAAATGCCCTTCCTGCGGATATTGTTATGTCCCCTTCCATGGATGTTTATAAGGCAAACCTAGACTGATTTAATGAGCATCGTCGCGAGTAAGTACTCTAAATCCAGTCACCGAAGCGTTCCGAATCCAAAAACTGAAGTGCTCTAACTCCAAAAACTGAAATATTAGACCTGCTATAAATATATACTAAGAGTAATTTGTAAGTAGTTTTGTTATTAGTATTTAACCATATCCGTTAAGATATTGCCTAGCTCCGCCGTCTCTGCTCACTATTTGAACTGCGCTGATCGCATCTAAGGTCGCATCTACCCCACCTATGGTTCTAGGCTTCGCGGTCCTGTCACACCCTTTCTCGTATTAACCAACTGCTGATGATGTGGCGGATTCATCGGCTCTTGGTATGGCAAAGGCTTATCATATTCGCATCTCCGGTTCTTCAGGACGTTCTCCTGACTCTCAGGTCTCCTCCTCGTTCGGTCCTTCGGTTGTAGATATTACTCGTCATGGACGCCATGGCTACCGTCAACATTCACAGAAGCATCATGCCCCTATCATTCACATAATTCCCTACGAGTGACAGTATTTCTCCTAAAAACCACAAATGACATTCCAGTTTGAATTATGAGCCATTCTCAGGAGTTTTTCACTGTCTGCTCTTCTTCCTCAGTTACACTGCTGGCTCGTGTAAACTGAGTGTGAGTGCATTACTTGAAACAAGTGATAAGTAGTTTGAAATTTTGTCAACGACTTCTTTGGAATGTTCGGCTATGCCAATGCATTTCTTAAATCCTATGTACCAAGAGGCAGTTCAAAGGCGTTTGCCTGTATTTCCTTTAATAAATTTGTTTGGACTTGAGATGACAGAAACGCTTTCGCTTCAGTGGCCGACCCCGACGCCAAGTGACGATTGCACTTTGCCCCCACGCCCCAGTGCCAGTCGTTCGCTGTGCCTTAATGGCAGCAATTATCCCCTCATGTATCTGCCCTAACCCATTTACCCTACCTACGCCTCTTCCCCGCCCCGGACGCACGAACCTCTACACATCGACCTCACCATGTGGGCAACGCGTAAGCGATGAATTTTAATAAGACTACACTATTTAAACCTGTCCATCTGTATAGTTTTAATTACCCTGCAAATGTTCTGTCCTGAGGATGATTTTCTGAAAACATATATTTGCCAATCTTGACTACTTAACTTAAGAATGGGAATATTCATGATGTTTACGACCGACGATTTCATCAAGGATGACTAGCGATTTCAGCCGTTATACGATCGCCTAGGCTATTAGTCACGAAGGAAGTTAACCTATTGGTGTGCCTTCCATCTGGTTTTTACTTACTCTATCAAACGTGAAGTATGTCTTGAGAAAAAACTTAATAAGCTGTAGGATTTGAGCATGTCCATGTTGATTCTCTGTCTCATTGTATTTGTTTCGTAGGAGTAATTCGACGGTCTCGAGTGCCAACTACTGAGTGATAGAAGTTAAACGAGACGCGACATCGAAGAAAACAATGGTATGACTTGGCAAAGAACTTACCTCTTTGGATTTCTCCAAGAATTGTGTTGATAAACGGACGGTGGTCTCCGGAACAGCGGTCAGAAATTTGAGACGCCAAAACAGCCATTTTGCTCATCCCTTTGTTGAAGTGCCTTTTAGTGAAACGATAGGTTAAAGAGGAGAGCCTTCCTTTGTCACTTTGTGGAGGCCGTTTCTTGTGCCCTTGCCATGCGTCGGTTGGACGGCGTTAAAACATTCGAGTTACCTAGAGCCAACAGGGTCATATTGATTCCGCGTATTAGCTTTTTAATGGAATTGGTTTCACGGGGAATATAAAACTGGCAATCCTTCATTTAGTGTTCTGCCTTCTGAAGGTAGTAGATTCTGTCCAATATGACCGTAGAACGTTCTTTGTTGGCTGGCATGATGACAGTATCCGGTCGGCCTTGATTGCTCGTTCTTAAACGCGTTTTAACCTCGAGGAGCACTTCTTGCGGTTGATGAGCCATCAGGAGAGACGAAACCTGGTGTCGGATAAGGTTCTTCGTCTCCTTTATCGCTTATCTTAGATTGATGACTGATTTCACAGCTAAAACCATGAAGGACGGTTTTGCATCAGCCGTGTTGAATGAGGTTTTGTGCTGTAGACCCTGTATTTGCCACTTCGGCAGTTCTTTCGACGACAGGTTGCGTACCAGTACGTCGTTTTAGGATGACGTTGAGTTTTGCAGCTTGTGTAATTTGTTCTCCAATGCCATTTCGTGAATTGCTTGTTCGTCATGAGTTCTTTTAAGCACTTTCTGCTTAAAAAGTTGTGTGCTGTCCTCACCCATCAGCTCATGGTTTCCTTCGATGGCACGTTACTTTTTACTTTTATATTTCAGGATCTGGTTGTTAAGGCCGTCGAATTACTCCTTCAAAACAAAAACGATGATACTGAGGGTTGCCCCGGACATGCTCAAATCCTACAGCTCGTGAAGTTCCGTCACAGTACATACTTCACGTTTGAAAACAGGTGCTGACGTTAAAGGAACGTCCGAACAGCATTTTCCCGGAGAGAGAAAAGAACAACCAGTTTTCCTTTTTTGGAGTCTTTGTCAGTCGCAAAGACTTTGGTGGTCTAAAGACCAAGGTATTCGCGAAGATCACAACCACGATGGAAGCACTGAATAGCAACTATCTCTTTTGTAGATCTTGACAACTTGTAGGCCGTGCATTTCAGATGCAGACGAGTATTCGTAGTCAGGAGGCAAAGCAGCTTCAGTGAAATCTTTTGACCTGACACCTGTACAATCCTGTATTTATTTGTCTTCTGCAAGCACATCCAAACACACATTAAGGACAGTAAAGGCGAAGAACTGAGGACAAATAACAATAAAGTAATTCGGAACAAGAACAGATCGAAAACAGGTGCACGGCACCGCACATGAAAACATGTTGCCTATCGGCTCCCAGGGATTGTCTGCTGGTTTTACTGTGGTCAATATGAGATGGACTACGTGTGCACTTGCTCTAGTATGATCTAAAAAACCTTGCAAGATAATTAAAACAGTCATTCGCTGACAGTCGATATTTTTTAAATGATGTTGTATGTTTATATGCAAGGGATCATATAAAGCCGCTCGATCCCACCATAAATATAGTGCGGTTCACATTCAATTTTTTTCGGAAATTGAGAATATATATTACCTCAGAAAATGCAGGCACACAGAATTAGGTGATTCCGAAATGAAGGCAAAACGCATGACTACATCCATCTTCATTCAGTTTTTGGTTAAACCTGTGTATCGTGAATAGCAATTCAAGTTAAGGAACTTTTCTATTTCTAGTATGATATTACTTTTTTAACAAGGTAAGATGAAAAATTTGCCCAAAGGTTCAGTTCAGTTTAATTAAAGAAATATAGGTAACAACATTTGAACTTCCTCTTTGTACATAGCTATTACGCAGAACATGTGGCGTTGCCAGTAATGGAACTGCGGTAGGGGGGCAGACAGTTAAAAAACTCCTTAGGTATCATTCATAAGTTTAGTTTGGAAGGCCATTTGTGGGATTTTAAGGCGACAAACCTTCGCCTGTGTGAGGGGGGGCCAAGGGAACATGTAAATCAGATATCCTGCTGCTGAAAGTGTTTGGATCCTGTCAGGAGGAGGTCATCGCGGTTGGTCCATATCCCAATGGTCACACAGGGAGATGACTGTAGTGATCACGGTGTCGGAAGAGCGCCCCATCGTATGCCCATGCGAATCAGAGGACGAAACTTGCAAGCAGAAATTCTAAACAAAAATATTACTAAAAGTAGCGAGCAGTATGTTTTTTTTAACGAAACAGTTAGAATTTAATATAATTAGCTCGCTTCATTACACATAATGTTTTTTTCTATGCTGATCCAACTGCATCTTAAACGTGTCGACAGAGGGGGACATGACAATGTATGTGCGTAGAACATTCCGCGCCTGGATTTCCCTCTTACAGAAGGAGAATTTTCGTGTGTTCAATCTTCCCCCAGTCATACGTAGCTTGCGAGTGTGTCCGCGCAATCTATCGCCAATAGCAGGCGACAAGAGTTCAAACCAAACTTATCGCTGTGGCCCGCCAAACTCAGTGCCCTACGGTACACCTGAATTAAAACTGAGTTTTTGCCACCTATAATGGGGCTCTGACCGGTTGATAATGGCAAAATATATCATAAATACTATCAGATTGCACTGGCAATTACAACACGGTTTTCAAAACACTGTTTGCTGGTGACCAAGCCAAGACTTGATATAATTTAGCTCTGAAACTTTACACTATAACAACATTCTTTGCAGACGCTCTACAGTAGGCAAAACCCAAGGTCGACTAACGAAAGAAAGGTTGATAGCCATCAAGGACTGGTACATGCCAAAGCCCACCAAAACAGCTATGGCACGGTTCTACGGCCTCCAAAAATGACACAAACCAGAAGTACCCCTACAGCCAATCATCTCTTTCCGAGGCACGCTTACATACGGGCTGGGAAAATTGGCTTTTTCAACAGCTGCGTTCAGTTGGCAGAACAATTGTTTGACAGCATAAAGACGATCACAAGTGGACCAAGTAAAAGCGTGTTTTCATTCCATGTCACCTCACTCTTCACGTCCATACCACAGGCGCGTGCTGTCCAAACCATCCATGACCTCATAAGTCAGAATCAAAATGAGAAAGATGCTCAACCCACGGCTAAGTCTATCATTGAAATCCTAGAGCACTGCCTCAGGACCTACTTAACCTTCGAAGGGACCTGGTACGAACAAATGAAAGACAATTTAATGGGGTCTCCAAATGCTGGGCTCAAAGCCTGAATTGTACTGCAAAACTCGAGAGACGGTTGTATGAGTAGTAAAAGCCGACATTGTGGGCAAGCTACGTTGAAAAATACAGTTAACTACTGCAGCGAACGACTGAACTTAATTTTCCCGATTAACGGTTTACCCTGAAGGAACAGGGGCTGCGCAGACTTCCGTTCCTGGACATTCTCGTATGCCGCTAACCAGGTGGCAAATTGGCGACGTCGGTCTACTCTGTACGAATTAACACGTCGCAAATATTGGGTCACAATAGCGATCATTCGTGGCAACATACGCAAAGTTGTATGAACACACTATACTGGCGAGTAAAAACTCACTGCTGTACGCCAGCTGCCAAACGGGATAAAAATATCGCAAAGGGTTAAGTGAGTTATCACTGGCAACTGCAGTCTTTAGGCTCACTTCCTCAATGGATGATAGAAGTCATGGGAAGGTCAGAGTATTAGGATGAATATATTCTGCACAGAATGAATTGGAGCATCATCAGTGATAAATTGACTATCGGACGACCGCAAAACCGCAAGCCAGTGGACGGCATCTGAAGTGATGTCTGCTCGGCAGTCATCACATGAGCTCCTGTCTGTGTCGACCTGTGATTGGTTTTTCCAAAGGCCGGAAGCAGCAAGCATTCCTATATTGTACTTTGACTTGAGCTAGTCACGACAAGCGTTGACCAGTGCATTTCGTGTGGAGCTAGCCCCTAAAAACAGCTCATCCGGGAACTTTTGAGAACAAACGGAAATCCACGAGCGTTTTTTGAACGGGCTCGAATGCCACACAAAATGCGGACCGAAGAACCTTGCTTATCAAAGTCGTGACGGGGTATCCCGTTTATGAAAGAAATCTCCGAAATTGTGGCTAGATTTCTGGTGCCTTTTGAAATGGGGTTGCCCATTAGCCTACCTGCACAATCCGGCAACAATTAATGCAGCCATAATACCCTATTCCTAACCAGGAGGAGCCAAGCGTCGTCTACCGACTTCAGTGCAGCTAATGAACTTAAAAGTATACGCATTCCACCAGTTTCTCTAATATAATTGCAAGTTCTCTAGCGGTCTGTGTTGATGTACTTTCTACTCACGACACGCGATTACGATCTACCTGAAATCGTTTGGTATTCGGTCACAGTGAATTATAGTAAAGCTTCCCCAGATGCCTTTAAATGTAATTTTGTTTTTGTGCTCTGGAGTATAACGCAACCACCCCAGGACCGCCTTATGTGAACTGCGTGTGCAGCTACAAAAGCAGTCAAGTTTCCAGAGGACGTTAATCGTGCCCTGCTAGAAGATTAAGAAAGTACATGTGACGCATTCATAGGCATTTCCGAAATCAGGCTTATCAAAGTTTTCACAGCAAATGCAAATTTGGATGGCTCGCATCTGTATTCCAGCCCTGACCGTAGCACTGGATTTTTCTTAACCATTACCTGCTAAGAAATTTGATGTAGTCGCTGCTGTTAATGTCTGAAAATTGATTTTTTTAAAAGTCTACGGAAACGCTTTTTTGGGCTGACTTATCGTGCTGACGCCGTCAAGTTAGCAGTCGTGGTGACTGCCCTTCACGTGCGCTCTTGTGTAAACGGCCGTACCCTGTCAACCTCTCGCTCATTTGACAGCGCGATCTACTACACGCCCTTGCCAATGCCTAACCTCACGCGGTCTTACTTATCACCTTGAAAGCTGCATTAGATATTTGTAGCTTTCACTGGCTGCTCGGAGTATTGCCATTAGACAATACTTCGAACACTGCCCCGCTCCGAATCAAACTTCGTTCTATTTATTCTTCAATTCTTCTCTACAGAATATACTCTCCCTAGCCCTCTAGCATTTCGAAGGCTCCTCTCGTTTCCCAGGGAACCGGGCCTGGATGATTACAGCAGTGAGAGTTAACTCGATTAGCCTAAACCCTCTTCGATAAATCAAATTGCCTGCTCTTGAAGGCAGGGCTGGTTCAGCAGTGTGACGGTCAATTTCGATCATGTCCATCCCTCGAACACAACACGTTGATGCAAAGATGGGGATATGTGCGTGAATTACCTTTAATTTATAGAAGACTTCAGTTCAGTCAGTGTGTAGCTAAGTCTGTTCATTAATAGTTCAGTACATTAAATTTGCTCCAACTGATTGTCATGGCGCAACCAAACGCTTGAGCCGATCCGAATCTTGTAGACTGCGTGTCACCAAATTTCCCGTGAACACGTCCAAGCGTCCACTTTCCTGGCTTGTTCCTGTGGTCCTTTGCCAGCACCACACAGCCCGCATGGAACAGTCATTGCTTCTTACTGTGAAGTCGGTGGATATGTCTTTACATTGATGTCAGATGGACCTTCCAAATTGGTCGATTAAAGCAGAAAGGGAATTTAGCGTGACCCACTGATTAGCCACACCTATATCTACTTTGCCAAGCAGCGGCGAAATACTGTCTATATGTGCTGGTCGACTAAAGATGAGTTTTCGTTTGCACTAAATGGAACAGTAATTTCTACTCCTTTGACTATTCTCAGTAGTTAAGTTGTAAATGTGTGGCTTGTATCAGCAATCAAATTAACCTATCCATTATTTCAATGCTAGTTTCCGCAAACATATTCCTTAAAATGTTTGGAATGAAATGTAGCTGTGTTTGCGTCTCTTCCGTCTAGTATGCCGTATTTCTATTTCCTACTTACTGCAGGTTGATATCTAAACAGCTGCAGCGCAGCTATGGAATTGCCAAATTGTTCCTATCGGCCACTTGCTTCTCTTATTCCGGTTCCCAGTCCTTTGAGCACAGCTCCACATAATGCCCATTTCTGACCAATCAGACCTGCTCAAGTTTTACAGTGTCATAAACAATATCCCCAGCAAATACAAGTCTGTTCTAAGACTGAATTCCAAAGTCAAAAATATGATATTTGGTGGCTCTTCACTATCTGGAATGGTAGCAACCATTTTATTAGTGACATTTCTAGACAGAAAAAGTATGAATTACCTGAAAAGCGAACTTGGTTATTTTCAAAATAGTGATCCAAAAAAAGATCTGTGCTATCTTCCGCAATCTTTCTCTTTCTATTACTTAGAATCGTATATTTTGTCCTCTCCTATTGCTTCCATCCCACAGCAAAATACATTTTACACCACATAACTACAATGTACTGCCCAACCAATGTCTCACTTTTTTATACAATAAAAATGCATGCTAGGAATCAATTAGCCTTTTTTACTTTTCATTAATGTATATTTAACTCGTAGTAGTACGCATATGTTCTTATTTCTCCGGCAGCTGTGCTACTCTCATTAGAATTTCGCATTTTTATCTCCCTAACCGAACACAGTATGGAAGAACGGCACTGGCAGTGGAAAACATGGCGAACAATGTCATTAACCTGATTGTAGGCTGCTTCCCAAGTAATAAAATCGCATGTCATTGTGTTAGTTAACACGAGACACCAGGTGTGAGTCGACATATAAAACAGACAGTGAAGAAATTCCTAAGCCGAAGCTCAGCATTCAAATGACGGAGTGCCATTTGTGAGATTTCTAGGCAAAAAATGTCCCATTGTGAGAGCAAATACCGTAAAAATACGACTGGCATATTGCTGGTATTGTTTGCGGCAGGCCAAGGTCATCTACTGTAGTTACCGTTTTTATCCGTTATTTCACACCTGGAGACCGCAAAGTGACACAAACGTATCGAAGTGCCAAAGGTGCGAACATAAAGAGGCCTTGACTGTTTTCCGCATTTACCGATAAGTTGAGAAATATAGATAAATCTGCAACGATCATCAGTTGCCACTTCCAATTCGATAACCGGCAGAACGTTAGAACGTCGTTTGTCCTAGGACCAAAGGCGTGGTAAAAGTGAGTGCCGAGTCGATCCTGGTAGTATGCCTAGTGGAAAGGCGGCAGCGTGCATTTATTGGGCTATAAATGAGGGTAAAAACTTCATCTTAAAAATACGACTGAAAAATACATACACGCATAATATTTGTCAAGAGGGCAAAGGGCATTCACCATGTGTAAAAATATTTTTATCTCACATTGTTTTTTTTATTCTTGTCGCTCTTGTGTAACACGTCACACATGTTTGCATAGTAAAAATGCATATATATAGATATATTGATACATATATACATATATATATATATATATATATATATTCACTCAGAAATGTGACAGCAAATGGCAGGTGGCGAGGCGCTGATGAACTGCGGTTCGATGAAGTGCTTATGACCCATCTGATAGACTCCAGTGGTGGACCAACTGCGCCGTCTGTGAGTGCGTTTGTTTGTGTTGTCCGACCATCTGGTGTTCAGGGTTTTGCTTGGCTGATGAAGGCTAATAAGCCCGAAACAGTTCTGTATCAAGTTACCCCCAGATGCTGTCATACCCCACTTACTGCTATATATATATATATATATATATATATATATATATATATATATATTGTGGTCAGCTTCTTTGAACCTAATGAAGCTCTCGCAGTTGGTGTAACACAGATATCATAATCTTAATTTTTGACCACTCTTATCACCGACTGTGAGTTATAAGAACCACACACTTAGTAGAACCTTATCAACCATAATATGTTTTTTCGCATTCGAAATACAATGTTTATATCTAAAAGATGTACGTTTTAAATAATATAAAATAATATTAACTTAAAACACTTGAGCATTCATTTACTCCCCAGTAAACGAAGAAAGCAATATATCACCAAAAAGTAAATATGAAAGGCAGTTCTAAGTGGCAGTCAGGGTCTTTTTTAATGAAGAATGAGAATAACTATTAGAAAGGTTTTATACTATTGTCATTAATTTTGTCCCTTGAAAAATAAAAACAAATGAATGTACTTTGTAATTACATGAAAATAGTAAAATGAAAGCCCATTAGAGAAAATGAATTTTGGAAATAACAAGTGAACGTAAATGGTTGAGTTACGTCTGGTAGAAGAAACAGATTTCTTGCCGATTGGTGTACTATAAATAGAACGGAATTGCACTCGTGCATGAGGCACGTTTATCTTCATTTCAAAAGTATAAGAGCAGCTACACAAGGACGCGTCGTCTTCTGTGTTCTTTCAAGATCAGATCTACAAGCTTCTGCAGGGCACCTGTACAACTAACCTGTCAATTCCCGGACATTTGTTTGGCCCTGCCTTGCGGTTTAACAGACAGATGTTTATTTCATGCTGTCTAGGGTGTCTACATTTAACATCGCAGGTATGCACAGCAAAACTTTTAAGATTTTATAGTACTTCAGCTGCTAAACCAGTCAAAAGGCTGACGTGACTCTTAACTATAATACAAGAATCAATGACAACACCTTAGACTGAGGAATGAGCAATTTATTTTAAGTACTTGTCAGTCTTCTATATACCCAGTTGAACACTTACCTTCTTTCTTCCCAGGCAACTCGATTGCATGCTTCCGGGTTACTCTCTTTCATTAAAATTCATGAAGGAAAGCATCAAATCACCTAAATGTAAAATGACCGATCATGTAGGCTGCTGCACTTACAATACAAGCGAACATCCGTGTCCCAGGTTGCTCATTTTGCTGCACTTACACTCGGAAGTCTGGTTTATTTTAGGGTGTAGGTACACTCTTACTTTATAACGGAAACAAGGACCAAGGTACAATGAACAATGCAGTTAGTGTAGATACAGTTGCTTGTATTCAATTCTTCAGGGACTGGATTAAAACCTGCCAGTGATCCAAGCCTAGTGGCCCTAGCTCGGGGTTCGAAAAATAACAAATTATGATGTAGTGCCTTGTAAGAATACTGAAAATGTGTGAGCGAAGTCAAAGTAAATAACGACGCAGATAGATGCTTATCTGTATACTTAATAAAGGTCTTGCCTACCTCTTTGTGGACCTCAATTATCATTGGGGGATGGCAGCTATTTGTAAGTCGATCACGGAGCTTGGACACACAAACACGCGCGAATGCGCACCTGTCCACATATCAGTCACACGCAATGCCGTCCGCCTTTCGCACGCCAGTCTGTACGTCGATCACACAGGGGACATGTCGGTTTCACTGTGTTTGTGTTTGTCCCCTTTATCATTGGCAGCAGGCAGCTGTTTCAGAGTCGCGATTGACAATCAACGTGACAAGCGGATGCAAATACGCCACGGCGACGGGCGGGGTGGGAAAGAGGTGGGGTGAAGGAGCGAAAAGGGCGAGGCCGCTTAGATATCGAGTGATCGGAAGAGTAAGTGCAGGGGTTCTGCCAACGCTACGGCTAGCTCTTTAAACAGCTTTGCAGGTATTCCATCAAGATTTCATGACTTCGTTAAATTAGAGCATAAGAAGATCCCGCAGACCAGACATTTCCACTAGAGCAACCAAATCAATGGTCAAAATCTTAGCCACGTTTAATTTGATGGTGGTCAATTCGGCCAATATCATGAAAAAAACGATTCAAAGAAGCGGAATGGATGTTTCACCCTGTTTTTTTTCTCGCAAACTTTAAAATAATAATAATAATGATAATAATAATCATCCTCATCAACATCATCACCTTATTTTAATAAACTGATCAGAGGGTATGCCTCCGCCCAGGGCTGCCAAAAGACACCTGTCAAATAACACACTATCCAGTCAGCCCTCTGGCTCGACCCGCCCATATTCGATTGCGGCGTCTCGCCGCATGACTGTCGTTATCTATTCACTTGCAGTTCCCAGGCAGCCAAATCACCTCCTGGACCCTTGGCTCGAACTGGCTGAGGTCGCGGCTTTTCTCCGTCTCTCAGTAAGATTCAGTTTGTGTTCCGGCGGCAACCCTTGATCCAACAAAGGCTACCAACCAACCAACCAACACCCCTCGAAGGAGAGAGTATGGCAGGTTTATATATTCGCAACGTCGGCAATGCGAATTACCCAGACGCAGAAATGAACGTCTGGCTATGGAAGCAACCCAGAGAGCGGCTTAACGCCCAACCGATGCTGGAAACTCCAGTTCGCAACCGATTCACATACGGTTTGGTGACGCTGGCCCGTCGGCTTTTTTTATAAATGCTCAAGTGTGGAACAAAACCACACTCAATTACAACCTTAGTCTTGGTTATGCGGAAGATGCAAATTTTTCCATTGGGAAGATAGTAGAAGGATGCGGATATTGTCAGGCGAAAAAAATGGACTGGTGAGACAATCGGCATTTGCTGTTGCGAAGCAAGGTTCTACTTAATAATTTCTTCCTACCAACAGAAATACTCCAAACCATGCTTGCTGGTAATAACGACGACTCGAAAAGTTTTCCTTTGAATATAAGAAAATACAACGGGGCTTTCCAAATGATATATTTTGTTACCAACGTTGGTCGTGAGGTTATATTTATGCCTAACTTTCAGGTGAAAGGCCACGTTTGCCAGCGGATTGGATTGTTACCACCTCCTTATGATGGCGATCCGAAGTTTGTATAAATATAATTTGTAGACAACATCGACGTTCAGGCTCAAAGCCGATCCCGAGTGTACCCACGCTTAAAGCATCACACAATATTGACCTTTTTAAGACATGCTAAACCAACGCAACATCTACGTTAACAGTTTCAAGTCCACCCTGGTGATGCATGCTTTTAGTGGTTTTGCTATAGGTGCCGATGAATGCCCTCGCGAAGTACAGCAACAGAGTTTTAATGGTCCCATATTCAATGAGGTGGCCATCTTTATGTTATATACGAAGCACGGCATCATGGGAGACGATAGACTGCAACTGATTTATGAGACACCCTCCAGACCATTTTCAGTCGCAATTCCTGTGCAATTCCTCCTCCTAGCATACATATACTATGAATCGAGTCAAAACGACATCATAAATTCCGACCGATTCAACTTTGTCTTCATAATCTTCTCATTCTCAAATATGGTTTGCCTACGTTATGGGACAACGACATGTGACGAAGCCCAAGTCAAAGCCGGGCTTCCGCGCTTGTTTGCAGTAGAAGTTGTCAAGTCAAGTCAAATTTATTAAGGGAAATATAGGCAAACGCCTTTGAACTCCCTCTTGGTACATAGGATTTTAGAAATGCATCGGCATAGCCGAACATTCCAAAGAAGTCGTTGACACAATTTCAAACGACTACTCGCTTGTTTACAGTAATATACTCACACTCAGTTTACACGAGTCAGCAGTGTACCTGAGGAGGAGGAGCAGACAGTGAAAAATCTCCTAAGACTGGCTCATAATTCAAACTGGAATGTCATTTGTGGTTTTGAGGGGAAAAACTGTCGCTCGCATGGGAAGTACGTGAATGATAGGGGCATGATGCTTCTGTGAACGTTGACGGCAGCCATGGCCACCACGATGAGTAATATCTACATACGAAGGACCATACGAGGAGGAGACCTTGGAGTCACGAAAAGGTCCCGAAGACTCGAGATGCAACCATGATACGCCTTTGCTGTGCCAAGAGCATAGGGACCTGGCACGTCGTCAGCAGTCGGTCGATACGAGAAAGGGTGTGACAGGGCTTCGTAGCCTAGCACCATAGGTGCGGAAGATGCGTCCTCAGACATGATTGGCGCAGATCGCATTGTAGCAGAGACGTCATAGCTAGATAATAGCTGAAACTTATTTGGTAAAGTACTTATAATAATATTACTTACAAATTACTATTTGTATATATTAATAGCATTTCATTGTTTGGATTTAGAGCGCTTCAACTTTTTGAATCGGAACACGTCAGTGATTGGATTTTGAGAACTTAATTGCGACGATACTCATTGAATCGGTCTAGGTTTGCCTTAAAAACATCCACGGAAGGGGACATGACATTATCCACAGGAAGGGCATTACATGCCTGGATTACCCTTTTAGAGAAATGAATTTTTTTGGTCAAGTCTTGCCCCAGTCACACGTTATTTGAGGGCGTGTCCTCGCAGCCTAGAGGTGGTGGCACGCGCAAAGAAGTCATTTGTTTGGAGACAGCAATCCTGACCACGCAACATGCGAAATGCCTGGATTAGGTCCCCACGTAGCTGCCTGTAATCCAGAGGAATCAATTCATTATTTACCAATCGGGTCTCATAAGGGAGGTTCCGTTGGCCTCGTACTAATTTTGTTGCGCATCCTTGTACCCTTTCAAGGTTTTTTAAATCTTTGGCTGTCCAAGGTCTCCAGGCTTGGATGGCACATTCCAGTTGAGGTAACAGGAACGTGCCGAATACCTTGTGAAATACAACTTTGTCAAACTAAGCAAAGGCGCACTTGATTAGATACAAGCTTGAAATTGCGGATTTAGCCGCATTCAGGACGTGGAGTGATGGCTTCAGTGAAGGCGTGAACCACACCCCCAGGTCTTTCTGAGGCTCGACCTCTGGTAGTGACGAGTGATTCAGGTAATACACCCTCCGAGGCGTAGTGCTGGTTCTACCAAAGCGCATGAGGTTGCATTTGGCCACATTGAATTGCATGAGCCAAAGGTTCGACCATTGCTCCAGTCTATGGAAATTTGCCTGGAGGTTTAGTTTTTCGTCTTGGTTGCGTATGACCTTCCAAATTTTTATGTCATCAGCAAACATTGTGATTTTGCAGTCTAGTCCGCTTATGCAGTCATCAATATGTATAAAAGGAAGAGAATAGGGCCAATAACATATCCCTGTGGAACACTGCTCTTAACTGCTTCCTCCGCCGACCGTTGTTCGCCACTACATACAGTCTGGGTTTGACCAGTCAAGAAGTTTGCTATCCACTGCGATAGGTTTCCCCTAACCCCTATGCGGCTGAGCTTGTATAAAAGACGTTGATGAGGCACCGTGTCAAACGCCTTATTGAAGTCTACGAAGACTGTATGCACCGTATATCATTAATCGATCGCTCGCGTCCATTGTTCTAGACAACAGAGCAGATTGGTCAAGTAGGACCTTCCCCTGCGGAATCCGCGCTGCTTATCAGAAAGAAGTTGATGTTGCTCCAAAAAAAGCATCAGCTCGCGTTTGACTATGCGTACTATAAGCTTGCAGGATATTGAGGTTAGGCTGACCGGTCTGCAGTTATTTGCGTTCGCCCGACTCCTACTTTTGTGGATGGGTGAGATCCACGCTGCCTTCCAATTGGGTGAAACTTGTCCAGTATTAAGAGATGCTCGGAAGATTAGGTACAGGGGTACCACCAACTCTATGGCTAGCTCTTTTAATAGCTTTGCAGGTATATCATCCGGACCTGACGACTTCGTTTTTTTAAGCTGTATAAGTTTTCGCAGAACTGTAGCTTGCGTGAGTGCAACCGAGTCTGTGGTCTGGATCACATCCACACTGCAGTTAATAGCGGTGAACTCAGACTCTCTCGTAAAGACCGACTGGATGAAGCAGGAAAGCTGCTCCACTTTTTCGTTCATCTTGGAAATTTCTACACCGTCGTCTGTTTCTAGCAGAGGAATTAGGTCTCTATTTCGAGTCTATTGACTAACGTAGCTGTATAAAAGCTTTGGGTTTCCTACTGCACAGTTTATTAGATTACTCTCGAAGTTATGGCGGCTTATACGTATTGAACGATACGGGGGTCCTCTCTCTGCGATAGATTTTGAACATCCTTCCTTTGCGGTTTACTTCCCTCGTTAGCGTTGGTGGTAGCCAGCGAGGCCTATTTGTTACTTTCTTTACCGTGATAGGACAGCAATCGGTAATTAGTCCGTGTAATACGGCTTTGTATGCCGACCAATCATCGAGAACGCACCCGGTGAATAGTTCATTCCAGTCTATCTCGCTCAATGTGGTTTTCATTTGTGTAAAGTCCCCTCTCCATATGTTGCGTCTGGTTACCACACTACGATCGAGCACAGAAAACAGGTGGTAAACAATTTACAATGTCAACGCTATCAAGTGATTTGGTAAGTACTAGGACTAAGCAATTAGCTTGTTGCCCTTCGCGTAATCTGGTCAGATATAGGACGTGTTGCGTTAGAAAAGATGTCTGTACTGTGTGCAGGAGTCGTCATTTGAAATTTACTTCTGAGCCGGGTGCAGAACTCACATTCCAGTCGATATGGGGGGCGTTAAAGTCGCTCATGACCATGACATCGGATCTCCTAGAAATTTCTTCGACTCCTTCTATCAGACTATTGCTGACTGTTGGTTGCTCGATGGTGGCCGGCAGACCGCCATGATGTCAAGGGTCTGTGACCCCGGTGTTCTAACAGTAAACCATAGTGTCTCTATATTGCCCGAAAGGTTTTCAGATTTGTCGGACATGATCAAGCCGTGTCTAACATAGATAAGCACACCCCCACCTTGACGCCCGACTCTATCTTTTCGGAAAACTTGAAACCCGGGGAGAGCAAATTCCTGGTCACCTACCTTCTTGGACAACCATGTTTCTGTGTTGCACACGACGTCTGGTTCCATTTGGCAAGTAGTAATCTTAAGCTCATCTAAGTTGGAGTACAGGCTTTGTGCATTGGTGTACATGCACTTTAGTTTCTTTGTATGGTGTAATCCGGTTGTGACAGTCACTTCCTGACCGTCGTTCGGAGTATTACGGTTAAGTGCAATGTTTTCTTCTGAATTATCTTCCCGTTGAAGATTTTCAGGCCTACCTCGCTATTTTTGTTCCTCGACTGTAGTTACGCTTCTAGTTTTCGGCGTTTCAGCCGTTCCTCCAGGGATAAGTCTGGTTGAAAAAAAAACCTCTTTATGTGCGTTACGTAGGTTAGTTTTTTAGACAGGATTAACTGAACATGTTTCTCTTTTTAAATGGGTCGGGCATTTCTGCAGTATCTGCTGGCCTTTTCCCAATGCGAAATGAGTTGAGCACTTCATATTCTTTACCTGGTGGTAACAGATCGCTCAGGACATCATAAAAAAACCAAGTCCGGATCGTTCTGGTCGTTTGAGCGGTCTGAAATGGCTTCTTTTAACCCCTGTACAACTAGACTGAGGTTTTCGCCACCTTTTCTGCAGTGGGCCTGGAGCTCGAACTGTGTGGTGTGACTGCTTGGTCGTCAGAACTGTCTGAAGTTGCTTCTTGAAACCCCTGAACAACTACCCTATGATAATTCTCCTGACGGGAGTCCGGAAGTACAGTTTTGGTCACCTTCGCTGAAGTGGGTCTAGAGCTCTACGGATGGTGTGACTGCTTGGTCATCGGATTTGTCTGTAGTTGTCCACTATGGCGGCCTTTTTTTCTGGTATATGCCTCCTTTGTTCTTCTTTAGACGGTCCATGCGTATGCACTGCAAACATCACTTTTTCCATCGCAGCGATGGTCTGCTGGAGGAGTTTTTTCATATTTTCCATTTTACCTTCAAGTTTGCTATACTTAGAGGCTAGAATATGATATCCTTCGCATCGGTTCTCTGTGTGCGTCGATCGCACCCAATTAGTCAAGCTTATTGATCGCCCGTCACAGCGTGTGGCAATAGCGCAGCGGTAAGCATCGCGGTCTTGTGTTGAGAAGGTTTTGAGTTTGAGGCCCTTTTGCGGCAAATGTTGCAGTTGACTTCTAGTTTGCATTATTTTCGCACGACAAGTGAAATTTACGCAAAAAAGGATTCAGATGTGAAGCTTTACCTTATATACGAGACAGATAGCCTAAGTCGTCGCTTAGCTAATGTATGAATACGTTAAAGGCAATTCTACTTACTCAAGACGATTGGTTTTCGAATTTAAGAAGCAGAACTTTGACGGACTACTAAAGCAATGTCTTAACGTGGGAACGTTGTTCATGTTTGTTAAGAGCAGGCATAATAACTGAACTAGTTTAATTTCTAACTATGCAGTAAGTTACTCCAATACTGGTATCAAAATAAATGTGATACAAAAGAATTTAGCGACTCAGCCTTTGCTCCTTAGTGTGTACTAGCGTCTGAGAATTTCACCGGCACCAGCGTTGTAGGAGTTTGGTTGGTCCGATCTCGTTTAGGAAGATTTTCGACGATTGTTTGCTTTGCTAGTCACAACATAACTGTGCGATTAGATGGATTTAGACCCAGGTGGCAACTAAGGAGAGGTATACTGTACTACGGATTGTTCAGGGAACAAATGTTGTGAGTATCCGGCTTTGTTCGTAAATCAAGTGTGTTGATCTTGACACACTATCTTTTGCTCGTTGGAAACAAGTATTTTCCTCTTTAAACGCCACTGCTTTAAAATTTTGAACCACGCGGGGGCAGGATTTTTTCAAGTTTCAAGGTTCAAGTTTTTTGACAGTGAATCGCAATAGCGACCCCACGAAATTATGTGTTAAGAAGAGATAAGCAAATGATTGTTTTTGAAAAAAAAATTCGTTTTTAGTGGCAAAGAATTCTGGTTTGTAAGGAAGGAGTTGAGCAATAGTAGCATCTTTACGTTGTGTTATCTATCGTTTGTTAAAATTAAACTTTACATACATAGAGTCATTTAGGCATTATTTATGTTTATATGCGCAGGAACGAGATGATTATACTTTAATTCTTGTACTACAGGTGGTAAAACTAGAAGACTACAATGCATCATTGTGTTGTCAGTAATAAAATGGTAGGGTAGAAATGTGCAATTGTTTCTAATGGCTGACCTAAAATATTGATAAAATGTTGTAAAAAGGAATGGCGTCCACCTATTCCGACAGTTTCTGCGAGGTTTGTTTACCTGTCAGTCCACTTATCGCAAACGAAATTTATCTTAGATCGACTTGACAGCAAATACAATCATTTCTACTGCACTGAAGAGTTTGCACTTCTAAACTTAATTTCAGGCTGCCAAGATGAATAGGTAGCGCAGTAAACATTTGCTATTTTCTTTATGGACGATGAAGTCAGAAAACGAAGCAAATAGTTTCAGAAGAAAACAAAATGTTAAGGCATCATAGGTAATCACCAATAGATATTTGTATAAAAAAATCTGTTTTTTTGGCATAGCCTTGTCAGTATCAATTTAAATTAAATATAAAAAGTGTCAAGTCTCAAATAGGATAGTGAGCTAAGGATTCAGAAATGTCCAACGCATTTTAATCAGGCAAGCAAACTCTACGACGGTAAATTATATCACCCTACTGCAAATTAACCATGCGGCAAATAATACTTTTATAAGCCTCAGTCTAGCAATATTTTCGGAAAATTATTTTTAGGCGAATCAGAGAAAATAAAATCCCCATATTTTTTTCCAATTAACGAGGATTATGCAGGTACCATTTTAATGGAGCGCTGCAAAGCATACAAAGGAAATATAGCAAAATCACACAGGAAGCAAACGGTAGCTCTGGTTAACAGAAACAGTTAATGTGGTTACTTGGACATTAATTGATATCACTTGACGTGTCAAAATTCTTCTCGGTTTACTTAGCAAAGACACAACCAGAAAGTTATTGTAGCAGCATTATATATACCATAAAAAATCACGGGATATAACAAAAGAAGACATTAAATTTGCGGCAATTTGTTTCTGAATAGGAACTGAATCAAATACGGAATTTGAAAACCGAGTGCAAAATGATTTCGCTGTTTTTAAAATGCCACTGATACCTGTAAATTCGGATATCAGCTTTCAGCCTGACGGTTTGCAAGTAACTTTCTGACGAAAACATCTTTGTTTGGAGTTGTGGTGAATTAATGCTTTGAATGCTGCAACCTGTATATCATGAAGATAATATGCCACAAATAAGGGACCAAAGTAATATTTTGCCGGCGAAACCAAGCGGCCATATGCACAGTACACGCAAGAATTACTGCAAAATTCCAACATTATCGAAATAAAGATACGGTTAGCTGATCGGCATCGACTTAATTAGTGATAATGTTTATAATATGATCTATTCTAACGTAATTTTAAGTCATTTTAGGATGTTGGGTTTTTAATTAGCTTCAGTCTGACCACTAACGAAAAATGTTTTGTTGAAAAAAATTACTCATTAAGTATGAATTATAATTATAGAATGTAACTGCCTAAATATATTCAAATATATTTGATGGAAAACGTCAAAGAGAAAAAAACTATTTCTTGTGATCATTCGGTTGCAAATTAAGCTTTCTTTTAAATCTATACTTAAAGAAAAGACACCCTTTGGTATTATTAATTTTTCCAAATTGTCGTATAATTGTGAAACCTGCTGACAGCTTCACTTAAATTCAAGGTTAGAAACTGAGCATTGTGTAAATCTTGTTTAGGGAAAATTACATTTAACCTTCAACTTGAGAAACAGGTTAACTATTTCTCATTAAATGATAAGAAGTTTTGAAACATGCCTTTTACAGTAAATGTAGCACTTATAAATTGACCGATACGATGTATTATGAATAAAAACCTCGCAAACGTAGTAAAACTTATTTTTAACAACATTTATCCGAAAGATAAAATTTTTCACGTAAAGAGCCAAAGAAGGCAAAAGTTTCTATGAAACGAGTGAAATAAATAATTTTTTGTATATGTTTCCATTTAAATATATTTGATTTATAAAGACAGTCAAAATATATAACAAAAACGCAAACTATTTAAGTAGTTACTCTTTTTGAAACGAAAACGATTTCTTAGCGGTCGGAAAGAAGCTCGTTTGAACAAGGCAATCTATAATCCTTTCAATATTTTGTACGGTTTGGTATGCTGTATGAACTCTAGAGCGTACTGTATGTAAACTATGGTCTATTAAGCATTGAGGTCTTACATTTCCGTACGTTGTGGTTGGAAGCATCTATTGTGAAAATAACCATTTTGTAGGGTTCACAAATAGGACACTATTCACATATGCGAATATTTTTAAAACGTGGGTGGAAAATAAATGATAAATGCTTTCGTTAAAACTCCAAAGCGGTTAATATTCTTCATTATTTTGAGAAACTTAAAAAAGTTCTCCTTGTCAATCATGCTGACAAAATTGTACGGATATAATCTAGATGGTAAAGAAATAGAAGCTTTTGCAAACCTTATGGCATTAATTATTACAAAAATAGACCTAAGATCGGATTAAAGATTTCCATTGACAATACTGTTTACGTAATTTTTTATTACTAGAAAAGCAGTGGTTGGCCATTTTTGAACCGCAATGCACTGTAACTGCTCGTGGAACATGCCAAGTTGGTTATTGACACAAGAGAAAAGTACTCTTTTTCTTTACTTACTGAACACCAAAACATCCTTCCTACTAAATGTTTGGGCACAAACAACTCGAACATGGCGCTCTATAGACACAGTCTCTAAATGACGGTCAAAACCCGACCTGTGGAATGAGCTGATTCATGTTTTGAACCCTTGTTTGCTCTGGCAACATCCGGCTCCCTAATTTACATCTCTCTCAACCCGAACGTTTGCTAAAACATTTATCCCCCATCTCACTGTTCACAGTACTTCACTTGTTTGCGATTCTAATTATACTTATCAGCCCAATGTACTAATTGACCTTTCTGATCTTTTTTATGACCTTATCTGTATATATTCAATTCTTATATTATTTCCTTCGTCAATCACTTTATCAAACGAGAGACCAAAGCTGATGAGCGCTCGCGAAATCTTTATTTTTTATTGAATTCTTCTGTATATGCAATCCTTAAAATTTATATTATGTTGGTGTTAAAGTCAAGTGATAAAAATGGCACCGTACGAATGACTGAGTTTTTGGCCAAGACCCGTTAACTTGCATTTCGCACCACAGTAAATTCCAGTTCTTTTTAATTCTACCCTCTTTAACGTATATGAAAGGATATTATCTTATTTTACAAACCATTCGTTTTATAAGGTAATACATAATTGCACCACCAGCCTTACATTGTTGGTACTCTCACAAAAGCCAAATAGTAGCAAGTATTTGCAGAAGAGATAGAGAATTTGCATGCGATCGAGAGAATCTCCAGCGGAAGATTTTGATATTAATCTTCAACCACACAATATTAAACTCAACGCTTCGGGTCATAACAATTTGCAAATTGTAGTAGTATGTCCATGAGTAAAGAGGGTTATTCATTTCCGAAATAATCATGCTAACAATAGCTTATGCAGGCATACTCATTAATTGCTACGCCCTGCTTGTTTTGCTACCAAAATGGTGGTTAAAGGATTTCGTTGGTGAGGAAATAAGGCATGCAATGGAATATATTTTAATATATACAACATTTTTTTTCTACTTTACTGCATTTCACAGTGTTGCTGATTTACACAACACTTTTTCATACCCGAAGAGACTCAACAATGAGCAAAAAAGAATTTTCTTTGAACTCTTACTGGTTAAAGCGTCTGACATTGTAGACGCCGTAAGTTGCTTACCTTCTCTTAGGAAAAGCGGCCACGTAGTACTACAACGGGAAAATTCACTGTTTTCTGTACCTCATTGTTGGAAGGAATAAGATGCAATCTATGAAGTGGAGATGTGATCCGAAGGGAAAACCAAAGTGCACTGGGCAGCGTGGAAGAAATAATCTAATGGGGGTATTCTTGGGATTGCTCGGCAGCCAAGGCCGTATTACATGGAAAAATAAGCAAAGTACGTCTCATATCAGTAACAAAAGACCACAAACAGGACCTTGGGGCCAATACCCACACCAGGGAAAGAAGAAGTGCATATTAACAGGGTAAAAAGCCTCAGAAAGGCATCGCCTTCATATAGATTAAAAATTTCCTTACTTCTTTCAACTGGGGATAGACACTTTTTTTCACATTTTCTCGAACCTCTGGCAGTGGTTTGTGTAACCAGGCATACAGTTATGCGCCTGTGACATGCAACATTTGTAATTATATGATGCCTTCCCCAATGAGGGATTTCTCAAACTTATGGTCAACATAATGGTGGTTTCTCACTCGATATTGTTTTTTGCTCACTACCTTAAACGAACCATTCCAAATTTACGTTTTCTAAAACACTACGATGCCCTTTGTTCCTGTCCCTCTCCATGTAATAAAACCAAACTTTACACATTGACATTTATATATATATATATATATATATATATATTCACTCAGAAATGTGCGAACACTGATGGAACAGGCTTGCGAACTAAACAAATTTTATGTGGTGTGTAGGGTTATGCTTGGCTGATGAAGGCTAATAAGCCCAAAAGAGTTCTGTTTCACATTACCGCCAAATGCTGTTATACCCCGCTTACTGGTAAATGCACGAACGTTCACCGTATTTATAGGTAGAATTTAGCTAGGCATGGGGATGCCTGTTGTCTTGCGGCTGCGGGCTCGTCTTATCCGGGGGTGGTGGCGTTGGCGGGATAATTGCCATTGATCGGCTGCGCATCGTTCGCAGGTTGGGCCCGGCCGACGTCATATCGCGTTCACACCTTCCCCTTGAGGTGCAAATTGCGGTTGCCATGTTCGCGTTGACTTCTCGGTTGCTAGCAGCCCGGCAGTCAAAGTCACCGTCGTCTCTTAGCGGCGATCCCGATCATCATCCCCCAAAGAAGGCGAAGAAGAAAACAAGGCGCTGTCGTGAACCACACTGAAATTGTGCTGACGTTTCAGAAATACACTATTTTCCATCATCAGAGTGGTGGGTTGTGTGTTCCTGCTTGCCGAGATGGGATGCCACGCAGCCCATCTGGTTTTGTAGCGATGGCTAACGCACGAGCGCTGAACTTCGTGCTGTCCGTGGATTGGCTGCGGCACCTCCATTGTGGGTGGCTGGCGCCCGTGTGTGTCATCCGTTGCCTGTCCGTGTGTCGTTACCGCGTCTAAGTTAACCGGCCCGGTAGTTTGACCATCGCCCGCCCTCCCCTCTGAGCCGGATGCGCGAATCAGCCCTCGCTCCGGGTCCAGTGTCCCTCGGTGGGTAGGTGAGTCATCCCGGTCGTGTGCGTGGCGAAGGGTGCTCTCTGCCCGTCCTCCTACATCCCCCGTCGCCCGTGTGTCCGTTGTTGTCGCCATCAGGTCTGTGTGCGTATTGTGTGCACTTGGCCGGCTACTATCGGCTCTCCTTCCATACTGGGATGGCTGGACCGGTTGGCATTCAAAGCGCAGAACCGGCTCACATGTTCGGGCTCGTCGGTGGACTGATCACTCATGTCGGCCGTTTGAGTCGCGGCGAGTTCTCCTCCCCTGCTGCGTCGGTGGCCACTTTTGACGAAATTGCAAGTCGCTCGCTAGCGCCGGCGGCCTCGTCGGGGCTGATTGGAGTCTTGTCCGGAGGGCCTGATAGGCTGGATTTAAATCAATATTTCTGTTGATGGTGCCCACGGATGCCCAACTTTCAAGCACCAATCTGGTCATCTTGTCTTTGGATCGGCCGATGACTTTGGCGTTTTCGAAAGCGAACTTATGCTTCTCCCGGTCCATGTGGCCATATACCTGTGACAGTTTATCCTCGCGATCGACTGCAAGTTGGTGTTCATGCAGTTTTGTGAGGAGGCGTTTACCTGTTTCACCAACATGCCTTGCACCGAAAATTTTGGCACGGTATGCTGTAGACCACTGCAGATTGTTCCGTTGCCGGAAGCGGGTCCTTAGGTCTCATTATCTGCTGCCGTACGGTTGAATCGGGTTTGTGGGCCACCTCAATTCCAAAAGGGTTCAGGAGTCGAGCTGTCGCCTCCGAAACCTTTTTCGCGTAGGGGATTGCTAGCCAGAACTTTGGTTTTTCGTCGTCTGGTCAACTTTGGATGGGCCTTCGTCGGCATTCACGTATGAGGGATCGCGGATAACCGTTAGATATGATTAGGGAATTGAGGTATTTCGCCTCCACCTTTTTCCCATCCTCATCGCTGCAGTGCTTTTGAACGCGTTGGAATGTTGGGCACAATCAACAGAAATATCGGTTTAAATCCAGCCTAGCAGGCCCTCCGGGCAAGACTGCAATCAACCCCGATGAGGCCGCCGACGCTAGCGAGCGACTTGCAACTTCGTCAACAGTGGCCACCGAAGCGGCAGGGGAGGAGAGCTAATCCCGACTCAAACGACCGACATGAGTGATCAGTCCACCGACGAGCCCGAACATGTGAGCCGGTTCTGCGCTTTGAATGCCAACCGGTCCAGGAGTCCCAGTATGGAAGGAGAGCCGATAGTAGCCGGCCAAGTGCACACAATACGCACACAGACCTGATGACGACAACAACAGACGTACAGGCGACGGGGGATGTAGGTGGACGGGCAGTGAGGGCCCTTCGCCGCGCACACGACCGGGATGACTCACCTACCCACCGACGGACACCGGACCCGGAACAAGGGCTGATCCACGCATCAGACCCAGAGGGGAGGTCGGGCGATAGTCACACTACAGGGCTGGTTAACGTAGACGCGTTAACGACACACGGAGAGGCAACGGATGACACACATGGGCGCCATCCACCCACAATGAAGGTGCCGCAGCCAATCCACGGACAGCACGAAGTTCAACGCACGTGCGTCAGCCATCGCTACAACACCAGATGGTCTGCGCGGCATTCCAACTCTTGGCAAGCAGGAACACACAACCTACCACTCTGATGATGGAAAATAGTGTAGTTCCGAAACGTCAGCAAAATTACAGTGTGGTTCACGACAGCGCCTTGTTTTCTTCTTCGCATTTTTTGGGGTATGATGATCTGGATAATTTATCTGGACCGTGTATCTTCACCTATGTTTATATAGATATATATATATATATATCAGAAAGGAAAAGGTTAGGCGATCTTTCCTGGAAAACTGTTTGTACGTCTTATGTTTAGCAATAGCGTTCCTGCGCTTTTTTGGACGAAGTATGAGAGAGAGACAAAACTTGCTTTATTACAGATTAAACACCACAAATATTCATCAAAAAATGCTCCATTCATGGAGAGCAAAGAATAATGTAAAAAAGGGGTCATAGTAAAAGGAAAGTGGTCAAGTTGTGTTTGTAATTAAAGTTTTACACGATATCCGCATCTGCTTTATAGACAGGTTGGCATTTAGCTTCTGCATTTCTGCTTCGAATCACGTGAGGTAGCGTGCTATTAATGGGAGTACCGAGTGCTGATATGCTGAGGTGCGGCAAGACATGTAACAGAGGCCTCATCAAATGGCACAGGAAGACTTGGCAGTAATTAATTCAGAATTAAGAGGTGAGCGGCCTCATTAACGATGCAATCAGCCACTTTCTTGACCGTATTAAAATTGCACTGTATAATGAAAAGAAGAAAGATCTTCGGAAAATCGAGTTTTACTCGTGACTTTTCGAAAAAAAAGGATCACGTGTTCGTCGTCAGACTCAATTAAAAACGAGGGCTGGGAATGTCACACTAGAGGTTTTGGAGGCAGAGGTTACAACATACGGGGAAGGGGGTTTGGGTGGAAGGGTTATGGTGAAGTGATACTCGCTAGTCAGGGGAGGGAGGTGTTAGCGTTTAAACTATGGGCCGCGTGTTCGGGAAGGGGGGAGGGCTGGTTAAGAGTCAGAAAATTTCCACTTGATCGGGCACAGAGAGCCATTTGTTGTTTCAGGCTGTATCCAGATTAGTAGACCATGCACGAAACCTGGCATAGTGTGAGTCAAGCTCTACGTGTCTGTTTATACTAGCCGGATTTGAGTGCGAAGCTTCAAGGAATTCTCTCGCTTGTCGCGATCACTTTGGTGATCACACTCAATCGATTATGCAAATAAGAGTGTGCAAATACAAGAACTGTATTATAATGTCTGCTAAAAAACCATAGGAAACACCGGCAACTGAAGAGAGCATTCGGAGGCTTCTTTGTAAAATGACTATGTATGATTTTAAGTTAGGCTGGAAAAATAACTGGTGAGCATTAATATGGGCACAAGTGGCAGATATTATATGAATGCTTACGCTTTTTATATAAAGGCCTTCTATTTGACGAGAAAACGAAAAGTTGGATGCTAGTGTAACTCCAAGTTATCGGAAAGAGGATACTTCGGTGGGCAGAATGTCAAAAGTGTCGGGACTGGGAGAGGGTTGCAGTCAGAAAATATATGACTGATTTTCGCTCGTTAACTAGAAGGCCATTTGCTGACAACCATGTTAAGACATAGTCTAGGCCATCCTTCAGTATTTTGAGATGTGACTGACTTTTAATAGGACGGCCAACAACCACATCATCGGCATATTTAACAAGCAAGCATTCGTTTGGTGCTCGTATGTCGTCAGTGTGGAACGAAAAGAGATGAGGCGATAACATAGCCCTTTAAAGAACTCCACAGTTGTTGGGAAGGACCATGAATTTTTGCTTTCTACACTGAACGAATTAAGTGTGGGAAGCGTAATAGTGCCCAAGCTAAGAAGCAGCCCAGCCAGAAGAGACAAATGCAGCAGTTTTGTTAAAAAGTAGATGGCGCGAAATCGTATTTAAGGTTGAGGAGCAGTCAAGAAAAGCACATCCATATGCACGGCGGCATTTTTCTAAATATCCTCGAGCAGAATGGACATCCAGATCAACAGCGTCTAGTTTACTACGCCTAGCCTCATACGCAAATTGCAAGGGACCGGAAAATTGGAAGAAACGGCGTGTTGATGCCTAGGGTAAGTCGTTTTGCAAGTTTTAATAGTGCACAAGAGCAGGAAATTGGACGAAAAGATTTTGGACCCTAAGAGCAGGGTTTTTTTGGGAGGAGAGGAATTCTCACTGATCGCAACTCATCAGGAATCTTACAAGATGATGAGGGGTGTCAATGCAGGTGCTAACTGAAAAGAGCAGGATTTCAGGAGAAATGGTGATACCGCATCTGGTCCTGCAGCTGTTGAACCTCGAACCGTTTCAAGATGTTTTTCCACTGTTTCCCCAGACACAGGAACAAAGACACTTGGTAATAAGGAAATGACGTCTTTTGGAAGATGGGAGGCAGTGGAAGTGGGGATGAATGTTGCGTTTTAACGACCGTAGTCTGCGTCAGCATCTTCAAGTGCTAGCGTAATGCGCTGGCCAGTGAGATGCTTAAGTATTTTCCAAATTTATCCCAAGAGAGAGAATAGGAAGATGTTGAAGAAGTAAAAAGCTGACTAACAAAAAGGTTGAGAAGAAGAAGAAGACTCGATTCTGTGACAATATGCTTATTCGCCTGACGTTTCGATATCCATCGTGGATTCGTCATCAGAGACATGAATAGCAGAAAGGTTAAGTATGCTTAGACGTTTGCAGTATTTATAGGACACAGTCATTACTGCAAGCATACAGCGACAATTAACGTTAATTGCCTTCTTGTACGTGGACGGCTTGTTGAACGGCACGCGGGCTCTGACCTGTTGAACCTTCGTCACGGGCGGTGCGCTCTGGCATGATGATTGCTCAGCCGTCTGGCTCCCCGATGTTGGCAACACCGTCCAACAAGCAGTTCACGCACAAGAAAGCAATTAACGTTAATTGTCGCTGTATGCTTGCAGTAATGACTGTGTCCTATAAATACTGCAAACGTCTAAGCATGCTTAACCTTTCTGCTATTCATGTCTCTGATGACGAATCCGTGATGGATATCGAAACGTCAAACAAATAAGCATATTGTCACAGCGATCGAGTCTTCTTCTTCTTCTTTTTCTTCTTCTTATTCTTCTTCTTCTTCTTTTTAATTGCTTCTTAGGACAAAAAAGGTTGTTCAGCCTGGAAATCTCAGGCTTTAAAACAATTCCTATTCACGCCTCAATTTTTTTTTGAGGTCAAGAGATTCTGACAGATCTTACCATGACAGTTTCAAAAGGACAGCATATGGTAAATATGTCGTTTAAAAATGTTTTTACACTACTGTAACATGTCTCGAAATTCGAGCATTTGAGTTTGGTTTTGTCTCAACAATTATTTTCCTCTCAGGTCTTGCTAACAACATTGATAAGCACTAAAATAGATGGTTGGCAGGCACAATAACACAGAATGATCTGTGCCTGAAAACGGCACTCTATTTTGACCACAAACAGTTTTGGATGGTTGTTCAATATGTGATCAGTAGGAGCGTCAACATGAGTGTTGAAGGAAACGCAGTCGTCATAACCTAACAATGTAAAAGGGGCAAAGATTTACATGGTTGCAGTCACCACTTAAATTAATAACATGCTCGCAAGACAGTGCTGCATGTTTAAGGGTAAAAAAATAAAAAAAATACCTTCTAAAGGACCTTTGCATGTAGAGGGGATGTTAATGCTGGCATAAAAAATGTAAAAAGGATGACTTAAACACTGAGGCTCACATCCAACATACACGCATACAACGGCGTTTATTTAGTCATCCGAATAAGAAAAAATAATGACTCAAAATTTGTGCATCATTGCTGGTTTACAAAGACGGCCATAATACCACCTCTGCTGCCAGATAAGGATTTTCTGGCCGATCGATAACAAAAAGATTCCTGCTGCGAATTTATATCACCAGTAAGCAAAGTCACTTGCAGACAGATAACTGCAGACTTACTGTGCTCTCTTTGCAAAATAAGCTCCGATAACTCGACACTCTTCTTTAATAGGGATATTGACAATAGTTATGGATCAATAAAATTATATGAGGGCTCATCAGTTGCATCCACTCAGTGCGTTAAAGGCTCACGAATAAGAAACAAACTACGAAATTTAATTTGTACATAAAGGTCATAGGGCATAGTCACTAAGGCTAATTAGTACAGAAGGAAAGTTAAAACAAATTGGATGGGAAAACAGGAAAAATCGGTTGCGGGAAATAGGGGCAGGGAATATGCAAATCTGATGGCCTGTAGTTACCAAGGCAAGGCTAGGTAAACCACATTCTCCAATTGTTTTTACAGGTCCGGAGTAGATCGTCTTATATAAGCCGCCTTCAAGCAGCGCAAGAATCGACATGTTCATGTTCCAACAAGAACTAGGAAGGAGGTTATAGGGTGTACAGAATGACCCGTGTCCAGCAAGTGTTCTGTCATAGAGGAATAAGGAGATCCTACCTAGTTGGTTATTCAAGCATGAAAACCGATCCCCTCGTTCCTCTACGACGGAACACTAGCTGGACGCGGGTCATTCTGTAGACCCTATTACTTCATTTTGAGTTCTTTTTCGAGTACGAATATATCAATGCGTGCACTACCTGGTGGCAGCTTATATATGACGCCCTAAACCGGACGTATACGAACAGCTGCCTTGGTAAATAGAGGCCCCCAGATTTGTGCATTATCCTGCCCCCTTTTCCCCGCAACCAATTTTCCCTGTTTACCCTTCCAGTTTGTTTTAACTTTCCTTCTTTACTAATTAGCCTTAGTGACTGTGACCCATGTCCTTTATGTACAAATTCAATTTCGTATTTTTTTCTCATTTGGGAACCTTTAACGCCCTGAGTGGAGGCAACTGATAAGATCTAATTAAATTGTATGTGGCCATTAAATTTTGCATCAATTACTTTTTTTAAGTTCTCACCGAGAAAATTATGCTTCAAATAGGGATCTCTAATTTTTCGACGCATATCCTGGCAGTGTCATTTCATTCACAAGCTTAATTTTTTTTCATTGCTGCCAAGCTTAATGATGTCTGTTTTTCGTGTGGTTGTCCTACGGAGAATTTGTGAGGTTCGTGAATTTCAAAGGCGGCAGATTGGACACATCTGACTCATATTGCCACTATGGAATATTGTAAGTAAAATAACTTGTTTTCGTGCATTAAAAAAGGCAAAATTATACTGTTGTTATGGCCTCTTGATCATAGATGCAGACAAACAAAGAAGAAGAATAGAGAGGGTGGTATACAGTTATACATTTCCACTAGAACGAAGAACAAAAAAATGGAGACTCACATACGGAATCCGCACAAAGGCGGATTATGTTAGACCATTCCTTCTCACTCTTCTACTCCGTTGTTTTACCGTCTAACTAGGCATCCTCGTATGCCTTACTGTTATCGTGCGCCATCTCATGGCAAAGGAAGGTTTAAAACGCCTCACGGCCTCGATGAGTTCCCTCACCAATTGGTTTGTCTCCTTGGCCTATCACATGGGCACTATCAAGAGTGAGTTAGATTATAAACGGTAACAAGTGTACTTGATAGAGAAAGAAGAGGATAAGAGGTTAACTCCGTATAACTTGTATCAGGAAAAAAAGCTGATTTAGTAAAAATAATAAATTGTACCTGAATGTATCATTGATAAAGTCAGATGTAAGCTACTAGCCCATATAGGACGATACCGGAAAAAAAACGCAGCTATGGTGTAATTAACTAACATCATTTTAAAAGATCGTACAGAAAAACGATGAGTTTCGATATCATTGCATTAGATGTCAGTTAAATTTTACCCGTAATCAGAGCCGTATCGCACCACTTTCGGTCGTGGAGGTTAGTGCTGTTATCGCAACTATGTCCACGAAGACTTAATTAAGCAATGTGGTGTCACTGTCGTAAAGATGGAAAAGCTCCTTTACCTTTAAATATCACACTTGAAATCTAAGAAGTTCCAGCCAACTGCAAATTATTACGACGACTGATTTCTTCCTTAACAATTAAAGATGATATATCAATTAAAAAACGAAACGTCTAAAGATACAATGATAAATTGGATAAAAAACAAAAAAAATGATCCAATTGGTGGACGTTGGGGAAGACATGGTAGTCGCCACCACATCCTTGCATTAAAGATCATTTCCACGCTTAACCCAATCCTGTTCGTAAAATTCGTGGTAGAGTACCGTTCTTTTGCTTGCTGAAGGTGTTTTTTGTAATGAGCCATACGGTTATATGAATCTGACTTAAAACCTCTGCCATGTTATCAAACTTCCCATAAGGTGAGTAGCTTCTACCCCTAGAATGTTCTGTACAGCATGACTTTATCCAACTGTAAATCTGGTACTCTCCCACGTACACATTCTACGGTAAATGACCAAGCAGACTTTACGTCCTCCATTTAGTCCAATAGAATTACCAGCCTTTACACAATAGCCTTGTAGAAGAGATGTTGCTAAAACGATTAAAATCCCAATAAATTGCTGAATGTGGACTTGCCCATAAAGAAACACAAGCGTCAGAAATATTATAGCCTACTGGAATCAGTATAATCCCAGAAACATCATGTTTCCCACAATTCAACGTCTGTCAGTTTGTCTTTCTGGCGAACCAGTTTGAACTTGCAGGACACGCATCAGTACATAATTTACTAACTGTCTGCAACAGAGCCAGTCATCGCACGTTCAGACATGCGTCAGTTATTCGGGCAAGGATTTGGCTTGTGCAATAAAGGCTGGTGTCAGCAGGTCGTCCCGACTGGCCTCATTTTAAAGAAATCGCGCCACATGCGTATACATCGTGTGATAGGAGTCCGCTTGCTCTAGAAAGAATACCTGTACGTATTTTGGCAGTACACGCTAAAACTCCCTTTGCGTTGACTAATGCTCTCTTCGATCCGACAAGGCATCTACTGACGCGCGCGCTATGGCTGTTGCTCACCCCCTCGGTCGACGCGCCTCTTGATGAGCACGTACGCTTGACTGGAATTGATACGCCCCATTGCATTAATTGACTGCCCACACGACAAAGCACAAATCGCATAGTCAAAGCTTCGATACAGGCCACATACTCACAGTCACAGCTCACGTGTAGGCAAAGCGTGTATTTACCGTGCCCATTTTCTGACGACAGTAAAATGATCCAACCTGCTCTGTCCTGCTTGAGTTTTGGCTTGTGAAACCTTCCAATGTAGAGGCAACTACTATTTTGGACATATCCTGGTACTATGTTCACAGTAAGATGCAATTGTAACGCAAAAACATAAAATAAACAGAAGGTTAACAATATAAAATGACCGATGACAACAACATTTGACTTCATGAATGTAGATCAAATAAGCTAGGTATGTTAACACTTCAGCCACAACTGCCATTATTAAAATTAAAAATCGGCAAAATAATTCCAAGAACCTGTGAGTATTAATTAATAACTTTCAACATTTTCATGTGAAGCTGGGTAAGAAGAATGATGACTGAACAAAAAAGCCCGCTTCTCTAACCGTATAATGCTTTTTTCTCTGATACAGAAATTCTATATGGAAAAGTGGCCAAGATAAAAGCGTTTGGACGCCAGATTACCTATTTCAACGCCACCGTGTGCAATATACCGTTTGGTATTTTGTGTGTATAAACGATTTGGTAACAGTTGCTTATGAAGCTCCACTCAATAAACCCATCAACCTGCATGTTTTTCTACAAAAACGTTCCTTGTGGGGTTTTATTGGCGGGAAATTTGGACACGCAGTTACATATAATTCAATAAATGCTATATGTATTTTTATTGTAGTGTATTTAGAAGTGATGTTGATTTATATCTGCATTTTTACCATATGTCTATTATCATTTAAATTATTGCGAAAAAACCCTACTATCAAATTGCATGTTTGCTGAATTTCCCAAAAAAATAAAATGGCGGTTAGAAGGTTGTCTACTTTAACTTATATTTGGTCCAACTTACCCTTCTAGAACTAGATTAGTAAAGCTCGTGGCGTAAAGCACCGCTCACACCTTCAATTTACATGCGGAACAACCTGCTCTCAGCGGCCGCAGGAAGCAACTCGGAATAAATTTTTCACTTAACACTTTCTTCTAAAACTTTCCTTCTCTCCCTTTCCTCTTTCTTTACCCCACTAAACCATTTAACAACCGTTTTGCAGGACAAAATACTGGAAATCTGCCAATAAAAGCGAACATGCGTGTCCCAGGAAGAAATTGAAAAGAAGAAGACTCAATCGCTGGGACAAAATGTTTATTCGCCTGACGTTTCGATATACGTCGCGGATTCGTCATCTGAGATATAAGTAGCAGAAAGGGTATATGTATGGGGCTAAATAAGCTTCTTGTGTCAACAATGTTTTTCGTCTCATACCTTTTAATGCATATCGCTATCTGTGATTTGTTAAAATAGCGTTAAATAGATGCTTTATCCTATAAAGAAGGAGA